>LR549114.1:0-99391 GCA_900536415.3 Caenorhabditis sp. 38 MB-2015 | reverse complement strand
GTGATACGTTTCACGTCCCACGTAAAACATCATTGATACATTTCATTCCTGTTTATTCGCTTGGAATTTTGATTCTGTTTCTAGATTTCCTGGTAAGTCATGATGCCTAATATTGTTGTAATCTGACACCAGAAAAAAACCAAAAGACGAATTGATGAAAAAAATATTTATTTGATGATTTGGTTGATTTATACAACAACCTTCGAGACTCTTCTGTGTGAAAGTTTTCGTTGAACAACAGCCGATCTGGCTGGACATGGACAATAAGCGGCATCTGATCCAGGTTGTCCTGGTTGACCGTCTGGTCCTGGTTGTCCTGGTCCTCCAGCTTGTCCTGGTTGTCCATCAGCTCCAGCTGGTCCTGGTGGTCCGGCTGGTCCTTGTCCTCCGGCCTCTCCTGGTTGTCCATCTTGTCCGGCTGGTCCTGCTGGTCCGGCTGGTCCAGCTGGTCCTGGAAGTCCAGTCGATCTTTGTCCGTCTTGTCCCTTTTGTCCTGGTTGTCCTGGTGCTCCTGGTTGTCCTGGTTGTCCAGTATCTCCAGCTGGTCCCGGTGGTCCGGCTGGTCCTGGGTTTCCTGCAGCGGCATCTTGTCCTGGTTGTCCGTCTGGTCCGGCTGGTCCTGGTGATCCTGGTTGTCCAGCTGGTCCTGGCTCTCCAGCTGGGCATTGGATGCAAGCACTGTCTCCAGTTTGGATGGCAATTTTGTGTCCATCAACTCCTGGCTTTCCTGGCTCTCCTGGATGTCCTGGCTCTCCTGGGTTTCCTGGTGTTCCTGGTGCTCCTGGTGGTCCAGCTGGACATCCAGATGCTCTAGCTCCACAATTACATTGTCCAGCTTGTCTCTTAGCACGACCGAACAAAACATCCGATGAGACACGTGTCTTCTCAACCATTCCATGCCAAGCTCCTTTCTCGTTCAACTGAAATATTTTTTTTATTCTGGATATCAAAATGAGAAAGAAATAACAAACCTTGAACTCATCAAGAGTATCCATAGTCTCATCATAGAAATTGTTGATGTCATTGAAAATGTAACCAACAGTGAAAATACAGGCAATAACAGCCAAACCGCTGCCAATGCTGGCAATTGTTACCAATGTTTTCGCAGACATTTCTATCTATTTCTCACCTATCCTACTATCTCTTTTATACTATCAATTTTAAACAGTTTTTTGTAATAATGAAGGAGGAGAAGGAGAAGAACAACGAAAAAGTTAGTTTAACAAGGAAGAGGATTTACAACACCTCGCAAGGCTGAAAGTTTTTTTTTCAGATAACAGTTCCAACAAGCTGGCAGAAAATGATTTATCTTTTCTTACAAAGTTTAAAAATGAATTGCCTGAATTGTTCATAAAACACCAAAGTAGCTAGACTTGTCACAAATCCATTGAGTGAATAAATAACAAATCCCAGATTATTAAAGAATTGATTATGATATCCAGAAAGTGTTGAAACCGAAAAATATGATGTCGGTATAATCTGCGCAAAAATTGGAAAAATGACCTGGAGACAAACTCCGATATAATATTTTCGTTGTAAAGTTTTGGTGCGTTTTGATAATTTCGAATTTGTTTTTATCAAAAATATCGATGTTTTGATAACAAAATAGGCCGATTGTGAGGCATAAAACACTATTTGTATACAGGCAAGGACACCGAATAGCCATGGTTTATCACTTATATGATATATCACATTTGGCGAGAAGAATTGAGAATTTAGACAAGGGATTTTCTGCCTCAATTCGATTTCGGATAATGTGTTTTTCTGGGTTGTAAGGAAGATTGGAATCCATACAATGACACCGAGAATATAGTTGAATGAAATGAGAACGTGTCGAAATTTATGTTCTGAAAACGTCCTGCATTCAACTAGATAGTGGTGACGATTCTCAAACATCATTGTCATAGATGAACCAATTTCTGAAAAATTCAGAAAAAAAAGTGTTGAAGTCTTTGGAGAGTCCTACCAGAACAGCCTATAAGTGCAATATAGACCTGGATATAAATATTGACTCCGAGGAACCTCAATGCTCCTAAAGGTCGGCCTGCTAGAACAGGAAAAAATACATACGGAATTGTTAGTTTACTTATAGCAATATCTGAATATAACCCACAAATCAATGTGCTCAAAAGAGCATTCTTCATATTCAACATCATTTTGGGAGTTTTGAAATAGACCAAAACTACGACAAATCCTTGAAAAGGTATACTTAGGAACGAGATCAGATGACATGAATATAGCAAAAAATCTGGAGATTCTAGAAATGTTTCCGGTTTGCACATAGTAACATATATTGCTTAAGAATGAAAGGAAAAATAATGGGCAGGCAGGTGTGTGCCCCCGTCTACTTCTAGAAATAATTTGATTTGATTTGAAGTAGAGTTTTGTGAGGATTCTTGAATTCTTTTCTTAAAATTTCTTGATGTTTGCACACATTTTTCTCATAGTAAATTGCTCTTTCATTTGAAAGCAATTTTCTGAATTCTTTTACCCCTTTCTATGTTCAGTATGGTTTTCTGCAGTAGTATGCAAAGTTTGGTTTAAAAAAACCATGATGAAATATTCTTACTGTTGCATTTTAGTCCTTGTTGATAAAATTGAAATTGTCTTTGTCAAATAAATTGAAGTCATGCTTTAATTTTTTATGGCCCTTAGAGAAGTGGTAACAACGTAATATACAACAACTTTTTTCCTATTAGAATTTTTAGAATATAAAATATATTTATTCAAATAACTTATGAAAATCCAGATGAAACAAAAAAAAACAGTGAACCATAGTCAGCACCTGAAAAATTTATTTGTCAATTGTCTGAAATGTTCGTAAAATGTAATAGTGGTAAAACTGATCATAGATCCATGAAATGATAAAGTTATGAAAACAAGGTTTGAGAAACTGGTTATAATATCCAGTACAGATGATATAAATAGTATAGAATGCAGGAATAACCACTGCAATAATGGGTAATATAACTTGACAACAGACAATATTTTCGTTGTAATTTCTTAGTTTTGGCCGATATATTTGTATTGACTCTTGTCAATTAGATAGTAGTTCTGATAAAAAAATAAAAATACTGGGAAGTGTAAAATACCACTTGGATCGCAATGAGACCTTCAGCCTCATATGGTTTATCAGTGACGAAATAAAGTTCTTCTGATGGAGAGAACTCTGAATTCACAAAAGGGATTGCTTGTTTTATTTCGATTTCAGAGATTGTATGCGAATCAGGCAAGATGAAAAAAACTGGGAGCCATCCAACAATGCCGAAAAAATAGTTGAAATATATGAAAAAGTTTCGTGTTTTTAAAAAAAACGAAAAATTTTTTTATCATCTCCAAACGAAATTCAGTTCCAACTTAATTTAATTGATTTTTCTGTCATTTTTGATAGCTAGAATATTTTTTATTGAGTTCAACTTCATGTTCTCGGCAACAAACTAAAATTGAAAAATGACAAATTTATGAAAAAGTAACAAAGATCCAGGTGTTTCTCAAAATGAAGAGGATATAAAACATCTGACTCACAATAAAGAAAAGCTGCACAATAATTCAAAACCTCTGAAAAAAAAAAACCTAGGTCATGAGATTTTCAAAAGCCGCACACATTGAATTTGATGAGCAATTATTTATTCATTCACATATTTCAGATGAGATCTCTGAATAGCATATGAAATGAAAATTGTGACTATGTATGAAACCGAATAAAACAGCTGGAAACGCAAATTATCAAATCAAAAAAGGAAAGGGCAGGTGGAAAACAAATATCTTGAAAACCGATGTCACAGAACAGTTTTCTTCTCTCACTGTTCCGGAACTAGCAATTAAAACAATCACTGGGAATTTTATTTTAAACGAAAACAACTGGTTCAAACGAAAAATAGAATCTAAAAACTTTTCACATCTGAAACTTGAAAAATAACATTTTCAGCCTTCTATTTTTTTTACGTCAATATCCTGTATTGTTCTACGAAAATGTGATCGCCATGAAACTGGTCAAAAATACATGAAAGGAATATATAATGAAGCAAAGGTTGATTTAAAACTGATAATAATAATTGAACAAAATCGTTAAAAAAATGGAATAACCACTGAAACAATAGGAAATATAACCTGAAGACAAACGACGATGAAATACTTCCGCTGTAGTAATTTGGTCCTTGTTGATATATTCGAATTAGATTTTGTTAAATGAATCGACGTTTTAATAATAAAATAAAGACACTCCGAAGTATAAAATATGACTTGAATGGCTACGATAGTTTCACTTATCCATGGCTCATCACTCAAGTATTACACTTCTTTTGGTGGAAAGAACTCGGAATTAACACAAGGGAGTCTTTGTTTCATGTCTTTAGATTCGAATTGGTCCTCGCCAAACAAAGACAAGTTCTAACAACAAAGTAAAGACATTCTGAGGTATAAAATATCACTTGTAACTATTATTTCCCGCAATATTGGGTTTGTAATTTTTTTTTTGCTCAACAATATGATAATGGCGATTCTCAAACAATAACGCCATTGATGAACCAACTTCTGAAAAAAAACGATGTGGATTTTCGATGAACTTCTTCCCAGAAATGCCAACAAGATACATGTACACTTGAACCAAGAAACTAACCCAAAAAATCCGAAGATTCCAATTGAATGATTTTCCTGCCACAACAAGAAGAAACGTATAAGGAATGACCAATCTCATATTGTCTATTCTGATTTTCTATTCCCTTCGCCAGAAGACGTTTTTTGATCTATCAGACGAAACAGTGTATAAAAATAAGAGAATTAGACACTTGTAGATCAAAATATCTCGAAGCGAAAGGAATAGAAAAACGAAATGGACAATATTTGCATTAGTTTGGGAGTTTTCATTAGAACTATGACATAGATTTGAAAAGGTATACTAACAATAAGCAAGAAAATAATGTGACATGAAACATTTAGAAAATGTGGAGAATCCCAGAATTCAGACTTGCACATTGAATGACGGAAAATTTCGAGCTTGAATGATACTTCAAAAAAAAAAAGGGTTTTGCTTGAAAAAATGGGCAGAACAACAAAGGTGTATTTCAGACCTGGGAAATTTTACAGTCGTTAACTCGCTAGTATTACTGATTTTTTTTGCTTTCAAAGTTACATTATCATGTTCACTGATGATGTTTGGAAGATTTAAGATAGTCTTTTTATAAAAAGACAAAAAGCCTCGGACAAAACAAACATTCATAGTTACCGATCTGGCTGAAATTTTTTTTTTTGGTGAAAGCTCCATGCATGGGCATCATGAACCACCACTTTATTTGCCCAGAAAACATTCACCAGAATGGTGAAATTTCAGCCAGATCGGTAACTATGAATTTTTTTGTCCGAGGCCTTGAACGAAAGTTTGTGTTATTAGAAAGAGACTATCTTAACCCTTTAGTGAGAAAAATATGACTTCTGACCTACTGAACTAAAAATGAATTTTGAATGTTACGATTTATATTTGGACCTTTGTTTTGAGATCTTGTTTTTAGTGTCCATACCAATTCAATTGACTAAAAAGTTTTATGTTTTCTTACAACATCCAAATGTCAAATTTCTGAAATGTTCATAAAATACAACAGTGGTCAGACTTGTCATAAATCCATGTAGTGAAAATATAATAAAACAGAGATTGTTCAGAAATTGATCATAGTAATTCACAATAATTGAAGCGGGAACATATAATGCTGGAATGACTATTGCGGCAACTGGAAATCCGAATTGGAGGCAAACGCGGATAAAATATTTACGTTGCAACATTTTTGTCTTTTTCGATAACTTTCAATTGGTCTTTGTCAGATAACGAGAAGTCCTAGTAACAAAGTAGAACCACTTTCCAACATAGAATATCAGTTGAATGGAAATAAAAATTCCAAAAAACCAAGGCTCCATGTTGATGTGATAAACTTCTTCAGATGAGAAAAACTCCGAGTTCACGCAAGATACTTTTTGTCTTATTTCTTTTTCAGAGATTTTGTCATTTTGTGGCATTGTGAAGAATAATGGAAGCCATCCTACAAATCCTATTAAATAATTCAAAACAATAAAGGTGTTTCGATATTTTTGTTTTGGAAATGTTTGTGGTTCTACAATTTAATAGTGATGATTCTCAAACATCAATGCCATAGATGAACCAACTTCTGAAATTTCATAAAGTCTGATGGTTTTTTTTTTGACTTTGAAATGTTTTATTACCAGAAATTCCAACAAGAGCAATGTAGACTTGAACAAAGGCACTGACGCCAAAAAATCTAAGGAATCCCAACGGTTTTCCTGCCAAAACCGGAAAAAATATATAAGGAATCATCAGTTTACTGATAATAATATCCGATGAAAACCCAAATATCAATGTGCTCAGAAGAGCATTTTTCATATTTAGCATTATTTTAGGGGTTTTCGAATAGACTAGAACAATGACATATATTTGGAAAGATATACTGAAAAATGAGATGAAATGACAGGAATACATTAGAAAATCTGATGATTGCAAGAAAGTTTCCGATTTGCACATTTCAAAAAACGGGCTTGTTCTGAAATTATGAAAAAATCAGGGAACAGGTTCTATTTAATGTGATTGTTCGTATTTGATGTTTTGATCAGAACAATATAGGAGAGATGTTTGATTTGAGAACAGGTGATTTGCAAAACTTCAGATATTTTTCATTCTGCAAGAAAAAAACTTCTTGAAAACCTCAAAGTACAGAAATCGAACAAAAAACAGTTTAAAATTAATCTCTGTTTTAAAGCTGAAATATGGCAGAGGTTTAGATATGAGCGTTTTTGTTGAAACAGAAATCCAGGTGTTTCCAATAATCAATCAAAAGAAACCAATCCCTTTAAATGACCCGGCCAGAGATGAAACATGTGTGTGAAATCTGATAGTACTCGATATTCTAAGGTATATTGAAACAAAAAAAACTTGTAAAAGACCTTCTTGTAAGAAAAAAAGGTTAAAAAGGAACAAAATTAAAACCTAGAGTTAGATCTCGAGAAAAAAAATATATGGCCTAGAAACCCAAAAGTGTGCGATAATGCTCCAGCGAACTCTTTCATTCACACGTTTTAGAACATTTTTGCACGCTTTTGGGTTTCTAGGCCATATTTTTTTTTCTCGATTTTTCTCGAGTTTTATCTCTAATTCTAGGTTTCATTTTTGTTCCTTTTTAACTTATTTTCTTACAAGAAGGTTTTTTACAAGTTTTTTTTTGTTTCGATATACCTTAGAATACCGAGTACTATCAGATTTCACGCACATGTTTCATCCCTGGCCCGGTCGTTTAAATAACCACTTTATTTTATTTAGATAATCTAAAGTTTATCGCCTAAACGTGGCTATACATGATGAGTACTCATTGAACTGAAATTCAAACGGCTGAAACTCGATTTTCTGATATTTTTTCTATTGATTTCTTATTTCGGGATACTATTATTGACAATGTTAGCTTCAGTTTCCAACAGATTTTGTTGATTTTTATTGGTATTGATTTTAGCTTAGCGTGTTGCTTTAAGGTAAACACATAATGTTTTATATATATTTCACGTGCATATCTGAGAAGTAAAAATACTTTTTCTGAGAAGTAAAAATATCTGAGAAGTAAAAATCCCCTCTGAGAAGAAATCCCCTCTGAGAAGTAAAAATACTTTTAAGGTTGCAAAACTGGACATTAGTTAAACTTTATTCACAAGATGATCTGATGGAATATTAATAACCCTTGCAGTTGTTGATTTTTTCTTACAATATCCAAAAGTCAATTCTCTGAAGTGTTCGTAAAATGTTATAGCAGTAAAACTTGTCACAAATCCATGAAATCCCAAAATAATAAAAACAAGGTTGTTGAAAAGTTGATTATAATATCCTAAAGGAATTGTAGAAACAGTGTATAATGATGGAATAACCACTGAAACAATAGGAAATATAACCTGAAGACAAACGACGATGAAATATTTTCGATGAAGAGATTTAGTCTTTGTTGATATATTCGAATTAGATTTTGTTAAATGAATCGACGTTTTGATAACAAAATAAAAACTCTCCGAAGTATAAAATATGACTTGAATGGCTACGATAGTTTCACCTATCCATGGTTCATCACTTAAGTAATACACTTCTTCTGATTGAAAGAACCCCGAATTAACACAAGGGAGTCTTTGTTTCATGTCTATTTCGGATATTATACCAGTTTTTGATCTGGATAGATGAAGTGGGAACCATCCAACTATTCCGAGAAAATAGTTGAAAAAAATGAGGAAGTTGCGATATGTAGAAGAAGAGGAACTATGTGACATTACAATATGAAAATGACGATTTTCGAACATCATTGCTAAAGATGAACCGATTTCTGAAAAAATGTTTATTTTTTTTCTAGGATCTATGTGACCAACCAGAAATACCAACAAGAACCAGATAGAGTTGGATAAACGAAGTGATTCCAAAAAATCGGAGCAATCCAAGAGGTTTTCCAGCGAAGACGGGAAAAAATATAAAAGGAATAACTAGTTTACTGATCATAACATCCGAGTATAACCCTACTATCAATGTATTCAGAAGAGCATTTTTCATACTCAACATTTTTTTTGGGGTTTTTGTATAAACCAGATAAATGACATATATTTGGAAAGGTATACCAAGAAACGATAAAAGATGGCATGAATAAATTAGAAAATCTGATGATTCGAAGAAGGTTTCTGGTTTGCACATGTTTGATGGAATTGAAAACTACTGTAACAAGAATTTGTTTTCAAACGGAAAATGAGAAAGAGCTAGTAATTTAATATTACAAAATCATATGAAAATCAGAAAATAATAAGAAAAATGAGCAGGTGCAAATTTTCAAATCAAGCGTTCATTGGAGTATAATTTTTCACAAACCAAGGTGATTTTTTTCATGATTCATTTTGATGGGAGATCTTATGAAGAACGTTGAACAATAATCCAGGTGATTGTTTGAATAGGAAATACATCTGTCCGCCTACAAGGGGGATATACAGTAGCGATCAAAATTTTCCACCGCTTTAGTAAAATCGTCATAGCTCAAAATTGTCCGCTTGGTCCATATTTCGCACAGTTATGCTCAATGATATCAGTAATGTGCTCCAAATTTTTTTTTTTTTTTTTAATCCGGGAAATGTTTTTAACGGTCTGAAAGAACATTTCGGCGAAAAAAAACTTTTGCAAATATGTCTAGGAAAAAAATGTATTATTTCAAGAATTGAAAATTTTCAGAAAAAAAATATCCAGAAGTTCAATTTTCAGATATGGTCTTACAACTACAGCACATTACTGATATCATTGAGCATAACTAAGCGGAATATGGGCCAAACGGACCACTTTGAGCTGAGATATGACGATTTTACTAAAGCGGTGTAAACTTTTGATCGCTACTGTACGTTTCTGATGTATTTTATACTATATCAGAAAAAAAACTGGCCCGATAATTTAATGATATAAGCATATATGTATATATTAATTTTTATTTTCATTTTTAAGACCCAAAAAATAACTTCAGGCATCAGTCCTTGCAAAACAAAACTTGTATGTATCAAAAAAATCCAAAAACAGCTGAAATAGCAAATTACCAAATGAAATATATTGAACAGAAGAAACAGGTAAAAATGTTCAGTACTGATCTCAATCATTGAACACTTCACTTCTGAGATTCTCTGCTGAAAAATGAAAAAAATTTAATTCATCCTACGGAGGCCAGTGAATAGTTGAACAAACTACTCTGATATCTAAGAGATATTTTACCTTTGAACTGAACCAAAAACTGATAGATCTAGTTTGAGACCTAATTTTTTTGAAACAATTTTTAATTCCAAGTTTTATTAATTGAAGAAAAAATCTCGTAAAACAAATTATGATCCTAAGAGGTCCCGACACATCTGAGCTCAATTTTCGTTCTGCAAAACCCAAAAGTCAATTTTCTAAAATGTTCGTAGAATACAACATTAGTGAAGCTTGTCACAAATCCATGAAGAGAAAGGCTAAGAAGAAGAAGAGAGGAGAAAGGCTGGAAAGGCTAAGCTAAGAAAGGCTGTTGAGAAATTGGTTGTAGTAATTAGGGTTGTAAAACGGGCGCGACGGGTCGCCTGTTTTTTTGTTTGACGCCCGCCGCGCCCGTCTGTTTGTTTGTTTGACGCCCGCCGCGCCCGTCTGTTTGTTTGTTTGACGCCCGCCACGCCCGCCACGCCCGCCACGCCCGCCACACACGCCTGCAACAAGCAAACAGCAGAGGCGGGCGTGGCGGGCGCCTGGCGCGGGCGTGACGGGCCCCGCTTGTGACGGGCCCCGGGCGTGACGGGTGTGGGCGTGACGGGCGCCGGGCGTGACGGGCGCCGGGCGTGGCGGGCGTCAAACAAAAAAAGGAGGACGGGGCGTCACACCCGTTTTACAACCCTAGTAGTAATTCAAAACTATCGAAATAGGAAAATATCCGACTTGGATGCAAATCCCAATAAAATACTTGCGTTTTAACATTTTTGTCCGTTTTGATACATTCGAATTGATTCTATATAAAGACAAAGATTCTGACAACAAAGAAAAACCATTATTATTTTATTATTATTTTATTTATTCATACATATTGAACTACATAAAAAAAAAACAAAAAGGAAATCAAATTAATATTTACATGTGAAATGGGGGATAGAGGTATTTAGTAAAATAGAATGAAAAAAAATAAGATGACCAAGTGCGCCTGCAAGAGCGCGGTAAATCAAATCAGAGAATCAGAATATATATATATACAGGTGGATAAAGAGAAAGAGAGAAAAATGACTAGAAATTAGGAGTAAAAAGAATTTTTAGGGAGAGATTTTAGAAATGAGAGGATATCAGAGGGGGGAGCAGAACGAGATAGAATTTTTGCTATATTATTCCATAGTGGTAGATGAGAGTGGAAGAAACTAGCATTTTTGGGACCCGGTAGATAATTAAAAGAGAGAGGATATCTTTTAGTTTTTGAGGCTACGAGAAATAGATCAATAGAAGGAAGGTGACTACGAAGAGTTAAGATATTATAATAGAGTTTGACGATTAGAATTTTTTGGCGGTGTTCAATAGAAATTAGATTCGAGAGATCTAGGCGGTTTTGATAGCAAGAGAATGGAATATTACACCTTTGGAAAACTCTACGGGAGAACCATTTAAGGGGCTTTTCTAATTTTTTTATAAGGGCAGGGGAGGTGGGATGATAGATTTCGCAGCCATAGTCAAGGAGGAATCCACGCAACAAATCCAAAAAAAATAGTTGATCTCTGATATTAGCGTACAAATCAATGTGCTCAAAAGAGCATTTTTCATATTCAGCATGATTTTGGGAGTTTTTAGATAAACTAGAGCGATGACATATATTTGGAAAGGTATAGTAAAAAATGAAGTAATATGGCATGAATACATCAGGAAGTCTGACGATTTCAAGAAGGTTTTTGGTTGGCACATTTTTGATGATAAATGTGTCAGGGTTTAACTTGGACAACTAACAAAGAGAGATAGAATTAATACGCATAACAGGAAAATATGAAAAAAAAAAAATCAATGGACAGGTGATATGTAATTTGATTGCTTCAATTTGATACTTTTTTCAAAGCAATTGAAGGTGTTAACGGACTCTTGAAAGATATATGTGTATGCCATCCAATACAATTTCGGATTTTTATCAACATCCAGTAACTGTACCTCCAGTTGAATAAAAGTATATGAATTGGAAAAGACATTTCAGGCCAGCCTGTCAATTATTTATATTTGGGAATAACTTAGAAAATAATCTCTCACACTAACGTTCTATGAACAAACAGGTCAAATCTTGGCATGGCTCTTTCTTTTTTTTTGAGATAAATATAATTTTTCAGTTTTTGTTAGGTGCGGCTGATCATTAATGAAAATTATATTTGATAACAAGATGCCTCCCAGTTTTTAAACAATCTCATTTTTTAAATATACTCGTTGTTGATTGGACCCAATATAATGTTTATTCAAAAACTCAAAAAAAAGAAGAATAGTTACTTATAAAAGAAGACATCAAAATGTTCTAATAGAATTACTGTGACTTTGCCGACCTCTAACTTTTTCATAACAAAATCCCAAACTCAATTTTCTGAATTGATCGTAAAATACAACAGTCGAAAAGCTTATCACAAATCCATGGAGTGAAAGAATGATAAAACTAAGATTATTGAAAAATTGATCATAATAATTCAAAATAATCGAAGCAGGAATATAAGTTGCTGCAATAACCACTGCAATAGTTGGAACTCCAACTTGGAGACAAACTCCGACGAAATATTTTTGCTGTAACATTTTTGTCCTTGCCGATATTTTCGAATTGTTCTTTTTCAAATAAAGAGAAGTTCTGATGACAAAGAACAACCACTCTCCGACATAGAAAACGACTTGTATGAGAATAAGTAGACCTATTATCCAGGATTGATCACTGATATAAAATATTTGCTGCTCGGATGAGAAAAACTCTGAATTTATGCAAGGTATTCTTTGCCTCATTTCTTCATCGGATATTCTTTGTGTTTCTGATGTCGAAAGGAAGAAGAACGGGAACCAAATAACAAGTCCAATCAAGTAGTTCATGAAAATAAAAGTGTGACGGACCTTCGCGTTAGAAAAAATTCTTGGTTCCACGATATAATGATGACGATTTTCGAACATCATTGCCATAGATGAACCAATTTCTGAAAACAGAACTTCAAATTTGATAAAAGATAATATTATTCAATCTCACCAGAAACTCCTGAAAGACCTATGAAAAACTGAACAAAGATACTGACGTCAAAATACCTTAAAATTCCCAATGGCTTTCCTGCTAGAACTGGATGAAATACATAGGGAATCAATAGTTTACTGAGATTGATATCCGACAATAAAGAGCATATCAATGTGCTCAAAAGAGCATTTTTCATATTATTCATTATTTTGGGAGTTTTCAAGTAGACTAGAACAATGACATATATTTGGAAAGGTATACTGAAAAATGAAATTATATGACATGAATATAACAAGAAATCTGACGATTGGAAAAATGTTTCCGGTTGACACATTTTTGAGAATGATTTGTTGATTTCTGGTCATAGAATAGTTTTGTTTTCACTTTTGTGATTTATTGGAACTAAATGACTTGATAAATACGAATTCCAATAAAAAAAATAATCGCCCCTCAAGAACGGCTGAAAAGAATCAGGCGCTTACTCAATCAAGACAGAAATCTTTTTAACATCAAAAAACATCATTTATTGAGTAACATTTTTGTATAAAATATTTATCGGATTGCCCCCAAATGTTATAACAGACCTGTTTGACATGATTTTCAACACGAAGAAAAGAGGGTAAGTTAATTTTCAGAACTTTGAGACCATAAACGTCTGACACTGTTTTCAACAGCTGAAATTTAACGATGAACTGATAGGATTTTCAAGTTTGAATGTAGAGCAACTCAAGATGTTTTTTTTTGTGTAATTATTTTTGGGTTTTTTGAAAACGTTACCCTACTTTTAAAAAAAGTCAGAAACTTTCAGAAACTTACAAAGAACCTTTCAGCGGCTCAATTTAAGAATTTTAGAGAATTTGTTTTCGGTTTGCACATTTGTAACTGAAAATAAATGTTGATCTGGAGAAAAAAAGGGTGCCCTGTTAATTCAAAGAGGCAACAATGAAGAGGATGAAAATGTATTGTCTATTTCAATTTTCTATTCCTTTCGCTTCGGGATATTTTGATGCACAAGTGTCTGATTCTCTTAGTTTCATGTACTGTTTCGTCTGGTAGATCAACAAACCTCGCTTTGCGAAAGGAATAGAAATTCGAAATGGACAATAAATGTTTTCATCGCATATTTTTATGTGATTTATAACAAAGACTAGGTTTTCAGTGTTGTTGAAAACAGCAAAGCATTTTATCTGATCAAAAAACATACAGCTGAAAACGCTTTAACCATATATCTACAAATCAAAACATCTGTATAACTTTCAAGCAAAAAAATAATATAAATACGCGTGTGTGCGTTTGTGTGATTGGAGAACATGCGACCGTTTTCAGTTCTTCGGTGTTTTGGATGAAGTAAAGTATTCGTTCAGATATCAAAATGTGCGCAATCGATTGTTCATCGAATTTGCCATCGTATGGTGTGAATTTGACTCCTGCCTAGTTTTAAAAAAAAACAAAAAAATAAAAAGAAAGAAAGATATTGCTCACTTTTGTGATGAAAATATCTCGTAAAATGCTGTTGAAATGATAAATTTTCATATTCAGCCCAATTTTTAGAGTTTTTAGACACATTTGTGATAAGCAGGTGTGTTTTTTGATGTATTCATAAGTTGATACTTTGATTTGCAAAATTGCATTCTGAGAATAGATGAACTTAGAAAGAACTTTGCAATAAACAAAATTAAAAAAAAACGTAAACTTTTGTACGATATTATCAGAAGGTTTTGATAGAGACGGTAGTGACCAAAAATTAATTCATAATCAATCAAATTAGCCTTTTTCTGAGTCACTGTAAACTTTTGTCAAACTCATGTCTTAATCAAGTAAAATAAATCGCAATGAATTTCTTAATGATTCTTGTCACTTTTTATTTTCATTCTGAAACACCAAAACATTTTCGTTTTAATGTTACGCGCGGCGATTTGAAAACGATTCATTCATAAAATTTCATTACAAGTGTGGAAAACTCTCAGTTGGTTCTCATGATGTGACTTTGGCTGTTTTCAACTCTCGCTTTCCAAAATCCAAAAGTCAATTTTCTAAAATGTTCGTAAAATGTGACAGTAGTAAAGCTTGTCACAAATCCATGCAGGGAAAATATGATAAAACAAAGATTATTGAGAAATTGATTATAATAATCTAGAATTATCGTAATAGGGAAATATGATGCTGGAATAACTACTGCAATAATGGGAACACCGACTTGGAGGCAGACTCCGACGAAATATTTTCGCTGTAACATTTTTCTTCGTTTTGAGTATTTCAAATTAGTTCGATATAGATATGAAGAAGTTCTAATAACAAAATAGAACCACTCTCCAACATAAAATCCTAATTGAAGGCAAATAAGAAGACCTATCAACCAGGATTGGTCACTGATATAATAGATTTGCTTGGATGTGAAGAACTCGGAATGTATACAAGGTATTCTTTGTTTCATTTCAGTTTCAGATATGTTTTGTGTTTCTGACATTGAAATAAAGAATGGGAGCCAACCAACAAATCCAAAAAAATAGTTGAAAAAAATGAAGAACCTTCGAAGTTTCCTGTTTTTGAAGATTTTCGGCTCTACAATATAATGATGACTGTTTTCGAACATGAGTGCCATAGACGACGCCACTTCTAAAGTTTTGCTGAGTTTTTTTTTAAAATGTCATGCACATCAGAGCTCACCGGAAACGCCCACAAGTCCTATATAGAGCTGAACAAAGATATTGACCCCGATAAACCTTAGAAATCCCATAGGTTTTCCTGCTAAAACGGGAATAAATACAAAGGGAATCAATAGTTTACTGAGATTGATATCCGACAATAAAGAGCATATCAATGTGCTCAAAAGAGCATTTTTCATATTATTCATTATTTTGGGAGTTTTTGAATAGACCAGACTTATGACATATATTTGGAAAGGAATACTGAAAAACGAAATAATATGACATGAATATAACAAGAAATCTGACGATTGGAAAAATGTTTCCGGTTGGCACATCTGGAAAAATGAATATTAAAAATTTCCCATCCAGATATTATATTGAATGGACAAAAACCGTGAATCATGAAGAAATCAAGGAACAGGTATAATAGAAATATATAACATGATTGTTCGAGGTTGATGTTTTGCTCAAAACAATATAAATATCAATTCCAATCATATGGGTGTCTATAAGAATAAACAAAAAACCCGTCCAAACAACTTTTAAGTTCTCTTAAAAGAAAAACACTGTATCAGTTTGAAAGACACTTCAATTTTTCACAAAAAAAAATTGCTGGTCTGCTGAACTCTCGATTGTTGATGTAAAAAAAAAAAGAATTATAATTTAAAACTAAATAGATTTTGTCAACTTTTAATATTTTTACAAGAAAAAATCAGTGAAGCAAGCGAAAATAAAAAACGAGTTATTCGTGAAATGTTAACACAGATGCAAAAAAAAGGACAAATTATATAGGATCATATTTTTCAATTTATCTAACTTACAAAATCCAAACGTCAACTGTCTGAAGTGTTCGTAAAATACTTGTCAAAAACCGATAAAGTGAGAAATAATTATTTTAAAAAACTGAGAATGTAGGGAGACTGATTGTAATAATCCAAAATTATCGAGAAAGGATAATTCATTTATTTATTAATACAAACTACACTACAAAAAAAGTGGGAAAAAATTCACATGTGAGGTTAAGGTAAATAGTATAATACACTTATCCGCATAATTTTTGTATTTTGTATTTTTCAAAAAAATGAGGGTGATGCTATCATTATGTGGAGCGGTGTACAAACTATTTTCAGTTCCATCTCCACTTCTGAGATAGTATGTGTACTTGAAATTGTTAGAAAAGATGTGAGCCAACCAGTAGCCCCTATAAAATAATTGAAAACAATGAAAATGTTTCGAAACTTCGGAATTCAACAAAGTTTTGGTTCCACAATATAATGATGATGATTCTCAAACATCAGTGTCATAGCCACTTCTGAAATTCAGCTGAAATCTATATTTTTCTCGAACCCCAATCTCACCATAAACTCCCAGAAGCCCAATATAGAGTTGAAAAAAGATATTGACCCCAAAGAACCGTAAAAGTCTTAAAGATTTGCTCGCCAGAACTGGGATAAATACAAAGGGAATCAATAGTATACTGAAAAACGAAATAATATAACATGAATATAGTAAGAATTCAGAAGATTCGAAAACGGTTTCCGGTTGACACAGTTTGATTAAAAATGTGAATTTCGGCGTTGAGAGGGTGTTTCGATTTTTGAGTTGGGAGCGTGGGCAAAAAATTATCAAAGAACAGGTGTAAAATAATTGAATTGTTCAAGTTTGACGTTTTGATTATGATCAGAACATTGTGCACAAAAAGAGAAAATAAACAAATTATAGTCAGAAAATAGCAAAAATTTTGTAAATAATTTAGAAATGAATAATGAAATACAGGTGGTTTCAAAAAAAATAATAGTCAGAAAAAGGCTAATACTGATTTTTCTAAAGTTTTTCTTCAATTTCCGATTTTTATTTGTACATTCATTTTTGTAGCTATATTTTTTATGATGAGTTTTCGAAACTGAAAGCATGGAAATATACGTTTGAAAACACTATAAAATCACGATCTCCTGATTTTTTTAGAACATTTCACTCTGAAATATTTTTTTTTGTAGTAACGACTACTTGATAGAGGTTAATAGATTTTTTTGTAACTTTATTTCTTGATTTTTTAAATTTATTAAACAGTTTAACAAAATGTGATTCAGAAAATTCTGACAGATTGATGAAAATTCTTGCACTTCTTAGTTTTACAACATCCAAAAGTCAATTGCCTGAATTTTTCGTAAAACAAAATCGTAATAATAGTAGTCATCAATCCATGTAAAGAATAAATAAGGAAACATAGATTATTAAATACTTGATTGTAAAATCCAGAAATCGCCGAAAAAGAAACATAAGATGCCGGAATGACGACCACAATAAGAGGAACCCCAACTTGGAGGCAGGCGCCTATGAAATGTTTTCGATGTAACATTTTAGTCCTTGTTGATAATCTCGAATTGGCTTCAGACAGAAACATTGATGTTTTAATGACAAAATATAAGCATTGTACAACATAGAAAATCAAATAAGTGAAAGTAACTGCTCCAAACAACCAAGGCTTATCATTCATAAAATAGATTCCGTTGGATAGAATGAATTCAGAATGAATGCAGGGTATTATTTGTTTGAATTCTTTCTCAGAAATTGTTTGAATTTCAGGCATTGATAAGAACAGAGGAAGCCACCCAATGATTCCAATAAAGTAGTTGAAAAATATGAAGGAGTTTCGGACTATGGGGTTTTTGAAATACTTGGGTTGAACGATGTAAAAGTGACGGTTTTCGAACATGAGTGCAATAGATGCTCCAACTTCTGAAAGATGTTGATACAGGCCTGAAATGAGAAACAAAGCCTTATTTTATTGTATCCGATTTGATTCAGTAGGTCCGATCTAGAAATCCTCAACTCTTAACATACCTGCTATTCCTGCAACAACGATGTAAAATTGGACAAAAACATTGACTTCGAAAAATCTTAAAATTCCTAAAGGTGTTCCTGCCATAATGGGTAAAAATATATAGGGAATCGTTAGTTTGCTAATAGCAATATCTAATAATAACCCAAAAATCAATGTGTTCAGAAGAGCATTCTTCATATTATTCATAATTTTGGGAGTTTTCAGATAGACTAGAATGATGCCATATACTTGGAAAGGTATACTGAACAATGAGATAATATGACACGCATATTCCAGAAATACTGGAGACTCTAAGAAGATTTCAGGTTGGCACATTTTGGAAGTCAAGTAGAGTGAAGTAGGTTCAAGAAGATGTGTAGAAAAACCGATATTTTTTTATTTTTTGCAATTGAGACTGAAGAAAGGAAATTGGTTTGTTTGAGTAATCGAATGAATAATAAAAACAATAACAAAAAATTATTGAATTTTGAACGGCTGATATAAAAATCGGGTGTATTCCACAATCAACAGACAATGATATGAAATTATGTTTTGTGGAAATGATCTCTGTAAATCACAACGATTTTCGGTTCCTATTTTTTTTAAATTTTCTGAACAGCTCCGATTCAGGAAAACTCCAAAAAAGTCTGATCTTCACTAAATTGGATCCTACCGTCTCTGAAGCGTATATCATCTGAATCTGAGAATTTCGGAATCGAATGCAAGAGTTTTTAAATCAGATCTACTTTCTCTGAATCTCATTTTTTTTTCCTAACATAAACAGATAACTTCTGAAACCCAAATCTCTATGAATTTCACCTCTTCTGATTCCAAGAACTTCTGGTTCCTACCATATTTGAATTCAGCTTTCTGTGGAAAGTACCTTTTCTGAATCCAACCTTCCTGATTCTGAAATTTTCTTAATCCGTGAAATTCTGAATCTTATTTTGATTGAATCGACAGATTTCGATCTTCCGAACCCCACCTCCTCTGAATCCGAGAACGTCAAAGTCCGGGAAGTTCTGAACCCTACACTTTCTGAACCCCACCCCTCTGATATTCTCCGAACCTGAGGAAAACTTCTGAAAAACTACCATTTCTGAATCAATTCAAGTATTTCTAAATCGAACTACCCCTGAAAACCCAATTTATGAATCTCAACATTTTTCTGTATCCGCAAATTTTTGAGACCAGATTCAGAAGAATTTCCGGTCAGATTGAATAGTGTTTTCGGCATCGATGGTACCGAATATTTCCTGATCTCATAACTTTGATCCTGATCCACAGTTGTTCCCATCTTTTTCTAACACCAACCATCTGCTTCTAAAATATTCACAATAATAATAATAATAAATAACCTCCTTCTTCTCCTTCTCCTCCTTTCCCCGACCACTCCAACCAGCCTGCTCATTTCCCTCTTTTTTTCTCTCACACTCTCTCGCTCTCTCCTCACCAATGTCCATTCTCGGTCACTCTCCACTTCTCTGCGTCTCCTCTATTTGCGCACTCTCTTCTCGTTCACTTGTCTTTTCTCTAACGTTTTGTATTAGGACCTTTTTGGTTTTGCATTTTTCTGTGTGTTTTTTTTTTGGTTTTTTTGAAAAAGAGAAAGATGTTATTGCCAGATTTGTTACAGATATAAATGTAAACATGGAGAATGATATTTATTGATTGATTGAGCAAAATGTCATATTTTTTACGTGAAATCGTAGGCCAACGGGCCGAAGTTCGACCGGAAGACATTCCAAACTCGAGTAGAATATCGCATAAATTATCGAATATCATGTATAAATGTGCGGAATATCGATGCAAGAATGAGATTTTGAAGATTCCGTCGGCCTCGTCAGATGTTCCACAATCAGATTATAGCAAAAATGGTGAGTTGTTTTGAATTTTTTTTGGGTTCGGGAAAAATGATTGGTTCTATTAAATCTGACCTTATCTGAGTCTGATTCACCCAGATCTAGAAGCCGAATGAAATCAAACCAAAAATCTCAATGAAAAATCTTACTGGAAAAATCAGAAGTTGATAAGACCTAGCTTCCAGATAGAAGCGGTCTCAAAATCTTGAAAAAATCAAGCTTGAAATATCGAGGATATCAAGCCTGAAATCCTGAACCAGTAAAGTCTAGGTTTTCGATGAAATCAGAGTTAGAATGTCAATGAAGTCAAGCCCAGAATCTCAGAAGAAATAGGTTTAGAATCCAATTAAACAAAGTCTATAATCTTTGTGAAATTGAAAATGGAATACTGTTGTACCCTAGCCTAGAATCCTGATAACAGTTTTGGAATTTGTTTTTAAAAAACCGGGATGAAATTTTATTTAGAATATCAATAAAGTGAAGCCCAGAATCTCAGAAGAAATAAACTCACAAGATTTGTTGGAATCCATATTTAATCAGGTTTAGAATCTCAAAGACTTCAGAATCTTCTCTCGAGATTAACAAGATCAAAACATGAATAAAATCAGGTCTTGAATTTTGATGAAAATTGACCCAGAAGCATTGAATCTAAAGAGCCAGCCAGAATTTGATTTTTGATGAAATCAGGTCTACAATCTCTATGAAATCAAACATAAAATCATGTTGAAGTCAAGCCTAGAATCCAGATGTTATCAGGCCTAGAATCAAATCGAATCCAAAAACCGATAATTCTCAGGTTAAATTTTATCTCTATTAATTTTAAAAACCACCTCAGAAAGAAGACCTGGTCCGTTTCGGAATTTTTTAAAAAATTACAATTTTGGTTTTTTTCATATACATATTTACAACCAAAATTCCACTTTTTTCCAGAAAAGTTCAAAAAACGTCTCGAGTGTCTGAACTCCAAATTCGTTGTCAGTGCACCTTCCTCATTCGGATGTATCGCTATGGCAAAAGCGATTCTTGCAAGATTCGGAGATTTTGATTCAGAACGATCGGTGCCTAATGATAATGATGAAGCGGGAACTAGTAATGCTAATAATCCAGATTATGAAGAGAAGAGTTTCAAGAATGTGAGTAATTCTAAATATTTTAATTCTGAATATTCTGAAATTTTTTCCAGACTGACCAACTTGTTGGAGCCAGTTTAACATGTGTTTTTGAAGTGCTCCAGCAATTGAGTCGAAGAGATTCTGATCTATGTGTGCAGGCTTTGGAATCCTTGTTATCTTTGATTCAAACAATGCCGATAGAATGTCTAAAATCGGAAAACAAACTATCAGTATCTTCAATGATGGCAGTTCTAAAGAAACTTCGAGAAGAAGGCAGCCCCTCAGTTTGCTCGAAAGCCACGTCTTGTCTAGTCGCATTAGCTGTGGCAAGTGGTGAGCCCGAGCAACTCAGCTGCGCGATTCAGTCACTGATATGCCTTCAACGTCGAGATCGGAATAGTGTAGATTCAACATTTGACTCCATTCTGATTCCCGAGAATCTTCGTCGATTACTTCTCAAAATTCGTCGAAAAGCGCATCAACAACACGATGGATCATCAAGTTGGTCATCATCGAAAATCGAAGATCATACAGTGTCATGCTCTTTCGACCTGCCAATTCTACCAGATTCCTCACCCGATGATACTCCAGATGATGATCATAGACTGTTTGCCACGTTGGTGTGCGATGGAGCATTTATTTATGTGCTCAATTATGTGGGATTATATAAATTAGGAACTGGGTTGGAAGAAACTATCATCGGGAAATTATACGCAGCTAATCAATCGTTAAAAGCAACGTGAGTAATTTAGAAACAAGTTTCTTTTTTTGGGACCAAAACCGGGAAATCGGATCCCGTCTATATATTGAAATTTTTACTGGATCGAGCTCAAAACGCCAGCTTCATGTCTGCTGGTTAATCTCCACATTAATGTTCTGATTATGTCCGTTTTGAAGGACCATTCAAGAAATATTTGGACAAAAATGTGAGCCAGGCCCAAGTCGGGAACTAGAATTTTGAACCCAGTAGATTCACAAGTTCTCACAGAAACTTTCCTATACCAAACTGTCAGTTTTCATGAGCACAATCTTGGTGCTTATGAAAAAACAAAATTCAGCTCTAAAACGTGGAAATTGAATTAAAAAAAATTGATTTATTTTTGATCGAGCATAATTTTTTCTTTTTGAGCTCTGGGGATATTGATTCGACTCATTTGAAAGAGCACAAAATGCTCCACTAGAAGACTCTACTCACTACGAAAAAAAACTTTCTCATCATCTTTTTTTTCCAGCAAAAACTGTATGCTCTACCTTTGCAATGGATCTCTCTACCTTCGTCGAAATCTCTCATCATGCATCTCTGTCGTTGATACAGACTCCCTTCAAGACATTGGTGAAGTCATCCTACCACCCAACGCCAATCAATTCTCCTATTTCTCCGATGGTTCGAGCTTCTTCAGCTCCTCCCTGATCGCTAATTCAACATTATTAACGATCCAGTTGAATGATTCATTCTGTCCGATGAACGAGACAACATCGAAGAAGAGCTTTCGACTGACCGATGTTAGTTTCACTTCATTCGGTGATACCCGACAACCTCACAATTTACCGAAATACCTGCCTGCTAACCTGCAATGTGAGTAACAATATTCATATATGACAGTTCCAAAACTCTGAATTTTCCAGCTCAAGCTATTGATCTTCATCTTGCTCGTGAAATGGCGTTCATTCAGGCTCGTTCAGGAAAAGTCTACTATTCTGGAAATGGTACTCGCTTCGGCCTACATGAGACAGGCAATACTTGGATGGAACTCGTTCTACCTGAACCAGTTGTTCAAATCTCTATTGGATTTGATAATATCATGTTCCGATCTGGTGCTGGACACTCGTGGATAGCTAGCATTGATGATAAAAAGAAGAATGGTCGCCTCAAGAAATTGATCTCATCAAATCGCCGGAAAGTTGTTTGTGTTTGCTCGTCCGGTCCAATGTACGGCTATGTCACCGAGAATGGCAAGGTTTTCATGGGTGGTTTGCACAACATGCGGGTCAGTGTACAGAACAACATGCTCACCGGGTTAGAAAGTGTGCACATCTCGACACTGGCTCTCGGCAAAACTCACGGTGTCGCTGTCTCGCGCAGTGGTCATCTCTACACTTGGGGGCTCAACAATCTCAATCAATGTGGACGTGTGGAACACCCGACATCGGTAACCGGCTCGCCTCGTCATTCAAGCACCTCCCATCAACAAATCTGCCCCATCGGAGATCATATATGGGTCAATGATATGCCAACAATCTGTGCACAATGTGGATTGTGCTCGGCGAGAGGAGCAGTGTGTGGCAGAGTACCCCGGCAGAAGGGAACTATGTGCAAGTGTGGAACCGGCGAGTCAACATGCCTACGATGTGGACTCTGTCGACCATGTGGAGAGATCACTGAACCTGCCGCGCCTGGACAACAACAACATGTCCCGTTCAGTAGTTCAGGACAGCAACGGACGAACTTGTTACCAGCCAGAGTTATTTTATCTAAAGGTGTTCATGATGTCAAGGTATCTTTTGTGAGCTGTGGCAACTTTCATACAGTACTTCTTGCTTCGGATCGACGCGTTTTCACATTCGGATCGAATTGTCATGGACAACTGGGGATTGGAAATACAACCAGTAAGACTACTGTTCAGCAAGTTATTCTTCCCAGTGATGTAATAGTTGTTCAAGTCGCCGCAGGTGCAAATCACACAGTTCTTCGGACCAACGACGGATCAGTCTATACTTTCGGCGCCTATGCAAAAGGTCAACTAGCTCGACAAGCCGGAGAGAAGCCTGGCTGGAACGCGGTCCCTGAAAAGGTACCGGGATATGGTCCAGGATTCAATGCATTTGCCGGATGGATTGGTGCAGAAGGCGACTCGACGATCATCCATAGCCACACCGCGTTGCTCAGCTCAGATGATGTGGCAAATGCACAAATTGTGGCGAGCAAAAATAACATATTCATATTCCCCAGGGAGATTGGCAAGGATTACATTGTCATCAAAAGAAAGCACAATATGTTTGAGCATCATACCATTGGCGCAGCGGGGTTGTATACATCATGGGCGATGGAGCCGAAATATGACATGTTGTGGTCGTACAATGCGGCGGAGATGCGAGTTCATGCGTTTAGCATCTTCAAGCGGCAAGAGTCACAAACACCTGGTGACTTGCTAGAATCCCTGCAGTATCAGATATCTCCTGAATTTGCTGTCCCATTGGAAAGTAATTCATTCACAAGTTCAATCAACCTAGGGATTCTGTTACTCTCCGCAACATTCTCAGCCAACATCATCCAGAATTCCAACTTCTGGCGGGACAAGTCAACAGACAGCAATGCTGATAACAACGGGCCAACTGAGGGATATTCAGTGATCAATAGATTCGAAGGAACTGGAGGTGGTTGGGGATATTCAGCTCATTCAATCGAAGCGATCCAATTCAAAACATCGAAGCAAGTCAAATTAGTAGGAATTGGGTTATATGGTGGGAGAGGTGAATATATTTCGAAGCTCAAGTTGTATCGTTTAATGGGTGGAGATTCTGATGAGCTATATGTGGAGCAAATCACTGAGACTGATGAGACAATGTATGATTGTGGAGCACATGAAACTGCGACTCTTCTATTCTCTCAACCAATTATCATACAGCCTAATCAATGGCATGTGATAAGCGCCAAGATAAGTGGACCATCTTCGGATTGTGGAGCTAATGGGAAGCAAACTGTGGAGAGCGATGGGGTCACCTTCACCTTCAGAAATTCGATCGTCTCTAACAATGGAACGGATCTCAATGTTGGTCAAATTCCCGAGTTCTATTATCAACTCAACAACTCAGCTGACAACAAGGATAACAATGAGGAGATGAACAAGCAGCTCACTTTGAGCATGTCTAGACTATTCTCCCCTTCTTGTTTTGAAAATATCACATCGAAAGGGATCTCAGATCTACTGACTGTGTTAGAATGGAGTATTCAGAAGGTTCAAGGAGAAGATGGAGAGAGTATTGAGAAACATTGGAGTATTGAGAGAGCATCGTTCATAGCGTTGGTTTGTATGAGATTGCTGGCAAAGTTTATCAATTCGATTTATAAGGATGAAGAGAGTCACCAGGATGAGCCGTTTATTGATTTTGCTAACAAGTTGGTTCAACTTCATAGTTTGCTGTTGGATTTTTTCAACATCGATGTGACTTTTGCCGACCTAGAGGAGCGATACTCCCTGTCTCAATGTTTATCAGAAGCCATCAAGCTGTTCGTTTCACTATCTCATTGTTTCTTGGGTTCGAAAAGTTTGATCAACGCACATTTGATCGCCGTGATGAGTAAGAGAGTATCTTATAGTGGAGTTATGACAGCGGCGGTGATTGGAAGTATTGCAAAAATGAAGAAAATCTCACATCAATTGATTCAGAATGTTACCGTTGTTGAAGATCGATACCCACTTCTAACATCCTTGCTCACAAAACACTTTAATTGTGAAAAGGAAACATTGGTGTCACTGACATCTTTTTCGAATGTTATGCGATTTTTCTATGATCGAACTTTTCATTATAATCTTAGTGCGATTCATAATACACCTAAATTGTCAGAAGATATTATTGTGAAAGTGTGTGAAGAACTCGCAGTTCCAGAAGAAGATGGAGTTATGGGACCAATTATTCATCAAACGTTGGCGAGGTTTCGACGAAGAAGTGTTCAACCTGCTTGGGATATGTCAGATGGATCATCCGATGCGATTGCTTTCCGTGTCGATACGGAAGGTGTTCGCCTTCATGGATTCGGTATCTACCTTCCTATCGAACACGATTGTCGGCAGTATGTTGGAGAGATTCTCATGCTCTCCTCCGAACAATCCGAAAAATGGTCTTGCCTTCTAAAAGTGACCGCCGAGATCAGCCCCGACGACAAAGAAGTGGCCAGCATCCGCTTTCCTGATTACGTTCTCCTATCTCCTGGTGTCACATATGCGATCAAAGTGACAATGCCAAAAGTGGCAAAAACTTTTTGTGGAGAGGGAGGCATTCCGCAACTTCGATTGATCAATGGAACAAAGGTCAATTTCACTGGATGTTCGTTGAGTCAAAATGGAACAACGGTGCAGAGGGGACAACTTCCATTCTTGTTATACTCAATTTTCGATCAGTCAAATACGGTGCAGATTACAACAGAAACAGTGAGTTGTACTATTGTTTGACAGTATAGTACTATAGAGAACCTGCACATCAAACTGTTCAAAATGTGCTGATTTTCAGTGGTACTTTAGCAAGTTGAAAAAGAGACCGTTTTCAATTTTTCTTTTCTTGATCTACATAATTGGAACCTCTGAAGTTGATTTGAAAATAACTCGAATTTTTCCAACTCGGATAAAAATACTAATTTTAGCCTCACTTTCCTCAGTTCCAGTACAATTCAAAAATTTCCAACCTGTCTAATTTCTGTGAAAAAAAACCCACACATTTTTTAGATCCACGATTCATTCCTCTTGATTCTCCGACTTCTGTCCAACAAACTCGGCTCATCAATCACCGATGGTCATCTTTTTGAATGTGGTCGTAGCCTGGTCTCCCGAATATCCCCTTATGTTATGGTATTTATGGAAAGATACCCAGACAAGTGCGTCGAGGTCATGGCAACACTAGAACAACTCATCCCATTGGTATCCAATATGAATGGTATTGCTGGAAGTCAGGAGAGTATTAATAGTGTATTGGGAGAGGCACAGTGTCGGACGATCATTGTTGAAAGCCCCCATCCGTATAAATCCAATTCGACATATTCGGTGGTGAGTTTTTTTTTAAATGAAAGTGTGGCCAAACCCGTGACCGCTGCGTCATGTATTTTTGTAAAATGTAACCCTAATATTTTCAGGTTGTTGGCTTTGATGAGAATATTGATTTCATGTGCCTCAGATTCTCCCCGAACTGCGAGACTGCTCAATTTGATGATCAACTAACAATTTATCTCGGCGTGGATGGTCATTCTTATATTCCTATCGAGAAATGTTATGGATCTCATGACTGGCCATCATATCCCATGATGCTCCCTGGTAACTCTCTCTGGTTCGTCCTCGAAACATCCAACCCAATCGAAGGTGCATCAATGGAGCACATGTTTGGATTCCATATCACAGTTCTTGGTTATTCAAGCATTGATGACGACACAAATCTGCGGATTGAACAGGAACTTGTTTGGCTGAGCGCCAATGCTTGTCGAATAATCACTCAACTCCCTGTTAATCCATCGAGCATTGAACATCTATCGACAGCCGAAGATGATACTCATCATTTATTTGAGAAACATGGAAATCTTCTGAAAAAGGGTTTGAGCCTCAGTCATGCTCCAACATTGAGCGAGCTCATCTTGAAAGGACAACCTGCTCCAGCTCAATCTCCAGATCTTCAATTTCTTCGAGAATTTCTATCCGGCCACAGCTCAACTGCTCCAGGTTTCCTGGCTAGATGGCTCCCAATCGGACCCATTGTTGACCCATCAAAGTGTCAATTAGCATTATCTCACGAAGAGATGTCAGTTGGTCGAGCTGTTACAATGAAACTGTCATGTCGAGATCAATACGATAGAGAAGTTGAGTGCCCTAAACTCCACGTGGAAGTCTTCGCCTCGATTGGATGTCAAAATACAAATGCAAGAAATCTAGCCCATGAGAATTTACCATCAGCCTTGTTGATCCAGCAAAACCCTTATCAACCAATAATCCAGAATCATACCAGATATATCAACATCTGCGCAATGCCGGCCTATGCTAACTACTCTATCGAAGAGATTCGACTCGGATTCATGAAAGAGGATCTAATCAAGGATAAGATTGTCCTAAAAACCCGAGGACAATCTATTTTCTCTGGAACCTGGACACCTAGCACTGCTGGAAACTATCGAATTGAATGTAAAGTTGATGGATATGATATTTCTCACACCTACACAGTTGAGGTAACCGAACGAAGTAGAAGTGATGAATCAGCTGCGAGGACAAGAACTCCAACAGCTCGTGGAGCACAAATGACAACTGCAAAGAGTGTTATTATTCCCTTTTCTAGTGATTTTTCTGGAATTCGCATGAGACTTGGAACAACCTTAGCGTCGACATGTGTTGGAGTGGTTCCTCGTGGAGCTATCATTGAGTACAATGAGGAAATCGAGAATACCGATGGAAAATGGATAAGGCTGACTGATGAGACTGCGATGTTATATGGATGGTCAATGGGAAATGGACAGGTCTGGTGTCTATCATATCATAAACAGTTGAGAAGAACTTTGATACCATTAGAAGGTCGAGGTGATCAAGAGAAGACTGTGAAGTTGCGGCGGAAAGAAGTTGAACAAACAGCGGAAGGTTCAAAGCATCATAGTGTCTCGATAGACGCGGCAGAGACCTACATCCTCTCACCCAATGACACTCTCCAAGTATACTCATCCCCATTTTTGAATGCCGCAATTCCCGGAGAAACACTGAAAGGTCCATGTGAGATATTGAGCAATGGATGGATGACGAATCGAAATGGAGTGTGGATAAAATTACATGGACAGGAGAAGTACATTCTGCAGAAGACGTTGAATGAGGGATTGGAGACGAGTTTGAGTTTTTCGACGAATGGAAATGATGATGAAGAAGTTGTGCAGATTCAGGAAAGAGAGAAGTGAGTGAAGTTTTATTCACTTTTTTTATATTTGAGTTCTTGTTGTCGTTTAATTAGTTTGCGGAAAACGTAGGAAACTAAGAATAAAACATGAAACAGTAATTTTTCACGGCTGAAATAGGATTGAAACAGTTCAATTTCTATGTACTATTTTTAATGCTTTTTTTTCAACTTGATTTCAACTATTTACACTGTATAGGTCAAAAACAAACTAGATCGTTTTTTTAAAACAAAAGTAGACCTAATGACCACCAATAAGAAATTGGCCAGTTGAATTCCAATCTTCAAAATCAAAATTCTCTATTTTCAGATGGAACGTCCTACCAACTGCGCTCACACCTTCCGTTGCCGATTGTATTCGCTGCGTTTTCGCCGCATTCGTTTGGCATGAACATCTTGTTAAGGATTTGATGGCAGCGGCCGCCTATCTGAAATTCCACCAGAATTTGCATAATGTGAGTTTCAACTCTCCAACTTTAAACAAAAAATGATTCCTTCCTTGTTTCAGATCTGGCAGTCTTGCGATATGCCGGCTTGCTCTAATGCTCCAGCAGCTCTTCAACCTATCGTCAAGATTTGGCGAGATATCTGCGATGCTGTTCAAACTAGCGTTGAGCAACATCTCATCATGCCACCCGTCTCATCGAAAGCCGTCCTACTTCAAGAATCGGTGAAACCTCCCACCAACAATAGTGGTGGAGGTGGTGGTGGAACATGTGAACTATGTGAGGAATATTTCAAAGTTCCAATCACTGTGCATCTTCGTATGGCTCATCCTGGATGTGGCAATGATTGTCTAGGCTATGGATATAACTCTAATGGAAAATTCACAACTGGTTGGGCTGGAGAGTGTGGAGCTGGAGGGAGAGGTCAAGCACCATGGTATTTGATGTGCAATAATTGTCGAGCACAATACCTTCGGAAGACTAAAGCGGGACATCATCAAGAGAGAACCCGTAGATGGAGAGAGTTCAGATTCTCTACAAATGCGTTAGATGCGCGGCCGGAAGTCATCATCAAGCAGAATGCGCTATTCCTTCTTGATTTGAATTCGAGACTTCAAACTGGGTCAAACACATCATCTGCCAATACATCCGGCTGGACAATTAACCTATTCCCAACTCATTCGAGCACCCCATCCACTATCCCAAAGAAGGTTGATACCTCAATAGCAAAATCATCCTTCATGGCACAATCTCTCATGAGAACTGCATGTTCATCAGATCCTGGACCAAAACATAACTTCCTGATATCTCCACCTGGAACTGGAGATCAAACTGCTTCGTTGAACCGGCAAGGAATTATGCCTGCTGAGCCGACGGAAGTGCTACAAAGCCCATCGGCAGCGCTGAGAACTCTATTCTCTAACACAAATCCATCAACATCGGAGATCTTGAAGCGACCAGTTCTTGCGTTTTGCGTTGAGCATCATGATCTGAAGCGTATCCGCGCAGCGTGTGTGCAGTCGATCCGTCGAGCTGTTGCGTTCTCGCACGCTTTTCGCGTATGGAATTGGTTACTTCGAATGGTCTCCTCGGAAACTAGTGTGGCTGATGTACTCCTCCAATACCTGACAAGTCTCACATCTTACAATCGACTCGCTGAATACATGTTTACATCGAAGAAGAACTCCAATATCCTTCCACATCCTTGGCGTCTTTGTTTTCTCGCCGGTCCCCTTGCCTCTGAAATGACTTGTCAACTCCACGCGCTTCTCCACACCATCTCAATAATCCTGCAATCTTCCGGAGTTGACAAACGCCTTCAATCACTTTGCTTCAAAGCATGGACACTTCAACTAACCTCGCAAGAACAAGACTTGCTCATTTTGACATGCAACATTCTTGCAACAGTCGGTGGAGTTCTATCAGACAACTCCATTGGAGCATTTTCCACTTATAATCGATTAAGTGACACTGGCATTAAGGAAATGATTGATATCTCAAAATTCGTCAAAATCACCGCCAGTTCAAGACAAGCTATGGTTATATGTTTGACAGATGAAAGTGGGGAGACATTCTGGGAGAGTGGTGAAGAAGATAAAAATCGATCGAGATCTTTGAGTATTAACTTGGATGAATGTGCAGTTGGAATATTGCTATCAATATTTATCGATAATGTGAGAGATGAGAATTATCGTGTGAGCACAGTTCAATTCAAAGCAATTCTGCCAGATGGGAACAAAAAAGAGTTGGATACTTCGAATCTTGATAATGTGAGTTTTCAAAGTTTTGCATGGTTTGAAATCCCAAATATCTAGAGTAATGATCCTGATCCTAGAATACTAAAAAAAATGTTTTATCTCTAATCTTAGGAATCTGATTCTGGATTCTAGACATCCTATATGTTCTAGAAAAATGATTCGCATATATTATAGATTTTGAAGACTGATTTAAAAGTTCTGAAAACATGAATTCTGATCTTGAATTTCTGAATTCCAGAATATCCTGAACCTTGACTGATGATATTTAGTATGATTTTAGAATTGTGTAAAATCAGACTCAGAACTGTAAACCAAAGTTTTCTGTATTGAATCTGAAAAAAAAATATTTTTAATGGATCCTAATTCAGGAATTTTTTCAAATTCTAAATGTATCGTTTATTTTCAGAACTTCACTGGCTGGATCAAATGCTGTATCTCCAACATCAAACAAATCCAAATCACCCTCAAAGGTCCCTCTTTATCCTCTCGCATCCGTCAAGTCTCCGTTCTTGGTTTCACCGAAAAACCCGAAACCACTTGTAACATCCCACCATCCACCTCACATCATTTATTTTTCAACAATACACAACTCGACGCTTTCGGTCTATTCCAAGCAATTTCATCGCAAGCATTCAGCGGCGAACTGAGCGAGGATGATACTCTACGAGAACGAGTTATTGACTTGCTGTTCAGTCAGGTTCAACTTTATCCACTGCAGAATTATGTGCACAACCAGGTGGTTAATGCCATGGAGAAGTGAGTTGATTTTTTTTTTTTTGAAAATTTTTTCAAAATTTAATTTTCAGAGAAGTTGAGCTCCTATGCACCAGAGTCAAGAGAAATTACTCCTACTTTTGTGGACTTATGGAACTTATCGTTCGAATCTGCGACTCATCAGGAAATCTAGACAATTTCGGACAACGCAACTCTGTTCTCAGCTCAATATCGCAAATCCTGATATTCTCACCAGTGGTGGTCCAACGACAGTGTCTAAACTCATTGGAATGTATCTTTGGCTCATTCTCCCCAGCAAATGTTGATGCACCGAAAATCATAAGGAACCTTCTAGTGGCTGTAGGGAAAGTGATTCAACTTCAAGTCAGAGACAAAGCAGCGCATACAGTAGTAACTGTGCATTTATGTGTGAGTGATCTAAATTAGCTCCTGGTTGTTTGGAGCTAGTATTCCTGGGTCGAATCAGACTTTTTTAGGTCAAAAACATTTGAAACTGGGTGTTAGGATTTTTCCATCAGGCGAAATCACTTTTAGTGGAACAGAGTTACTGTACTCGAGATCATAGGGTTACTGTACTTTCTGAATTGTCTGATGAATCGGACATACTTTTTGAGTGTTCTGGTTAGTTCTAGTTATGAGACCTATTTCATTGAATCTTGTTTTGTTCCTAGAAGATTGATGATTACCCATTTCATTAGAACAGGATTTTTTTACCCAGAGTTTGTAAACCTACCGACATCATGCCTAATGTTTTCCAGTCATCTGTTGTTAATGCTCCACAAAATTGGCGAGTCGACAAGCCTATTGACACCGACATTGGACGACAAACTGCCCTTCTCATATCGAACATCTGTGATGGTTCTTATGGACAAGAATGGGCGGATGCTGCTAAACGAGAGCTATCGAATAGCCTCCTCGGTTTAATCTACATGTCCGAATCCTCTTCATGTTCTGAAATCTCTGCCAATAATCCATCTGGCACGATCATCAATTCAAAGCGATTTTGGATCGCTGTCTCGTCATTGGCCCTTATGAAAAGTAAAACATGGCTGGATCTTTCTGATCGATGGAAGTCTGAAAAAGAGCAGAATCGATCAAATGAGGAGCCAATTGCTATTTGTGAGAATCATGATGATGGACATACAATTGCTCAAGTGTTTTGTCTAAATTGTGATATTGCACTATGTAAGGAGTGTTTCACTGTAATGCATCTTCATAAGAAAAATCGGAATCATGCTGTAAAGAACTTGATGCAACCCAACGTTCAGCATGATATCAATATCCATCAAGGATGTGCCAGAATGAAGTTTTTGAACTACTTGGTGAGTACTAGTACTGATTCTGGATGGTTTTTATGTTCCTTTTTCAGATTCTGTTCCATGGCGAAGCTTTGAATGGGATGGTTGAGATCGCAGCTGATTCAATATTTCCCTCTTCCTCTTCGACAAACATCACCACTTCTACCATCGTCGCTGCACCTTCAAGATGTCGGTTTTGCGGCAATCAAATCGCTGCGAACGAGCAAAACCTTGAGGGGACTTGCTCGCATGAGGACTGCGTCGAGTACTCGAAAACCGCCTGCACCAACTTCCATTCATGCGGTCATTTCTGCGGAGGAATCAAGGGCGAGACAGAATGCCTTCCATGTATGCAATGTCAACGAGTCGAGACGAATCAAGACGCCGATGATGTTTGTGTGATTTGCTTCACTGAGAGACTCGGAGCAGCGCCGTGTATCAAGTTGGGATGTGAGCATGTGTTCCATTATCATTGTGTGAGAAAGATTTTGGAGAGAAGGTGGAATGGACCAAGGATAGTGTTCCGATTCTTGCATTGTCCATTATGTATCCAACAAATTAACCATCCTGGATTGATAGATCTCATCGAACCTCTGATTGCCATTCGTCAGGAGGTAATCGATAAAGCCAAGATGCGTCTAGAGTATGATGGATTATTAGCAACACCAGCACTAGTAGATCCAAGAAGGTAAATTTAAAAATAATTGGGTAATGCACATATTCTGGACTGGACTTTGATAGTCTAATCGGTTGCGGGCCAAACGAGCCTGACCTAAACAAAGTTTCTCTTTTTAAAATTCATAGAAATTTTCTATGAAAGTATGAGACGTCTTTTCCAGTTCATGTTTTATAGTTTATATATCATTTGATGACATCCATCAATTTAGGTATATTTTGAAATTATCTAAGTCTCATAAAAACAACTTAAAAATCCCTCTGTAGGCTAGAGCGCATTTTCCTTACCTCACTTTCTTATTTTCAGCGAGTTCTACAATCAACCAGAGGAATATGCTCTTGATCGATATATGTATGTCCTTTGTCACAAGTGTAAAAAAGTATATTTCGGAGGAGAAAACCGGTGTCAGGCCGCTATTGATAGCTCACAATATAACCCAGAAGAGCTGATATGCGGAGCATGTTCCAACTCAAACGGAGTTCAAGTTTGTCCCAGACACGGTGTCGAGTTTCTCGAGTATAAGTGTCGTTTTTGCTGCTCAATCGCTGTTTATTTTTGGTGAGTGGAGATAATTCCTCAGATTTTCCGTCTACTTCTTCAAATATATTTCTAGCTTTGGCACAACTCATTTCTGCGCGCCTTGCCATGATGATTTCCAACGTCTCATCTCATTTCCCAAACATCTTCTACCTCCCTGTCCAGTTGGGCCGAGAGCCATGCCAATGGACGAATCCTCTACATGTCCGCTGAAAATGAAACATCCCCCAACGGGCGAAGAATTCGCCATGGGATGTGGTATTTGTAGAAATATAAGCACATTTTAGGAATTGATTTTTTTTAATTATTTTTATTTTCGCTTTCTTCGATACAGAGTACAAAAAGTCAGAATATAGTCACTATAACATAATTGTTTTCTATGATCTCCAATTATTTTGCTTGAAACGGGAATAAATTTTTATTATTTTTGTTATATGTATAGAGATTATTTTTTGACAAACCTTGGCCTAGCTCTAAGCGCTGTATAGGGGTTGTAATGGTCATATGTGGGCCGTCGTTTTCAGACCATTTCTAGGCCTTGTTTAGGCCCTGTATAGGCTTTTCTTTGGCCCTGTTTAAACCTTACATAGGCCTTTTATTGAGCCCTTCAAAGTCTTTGAGTAGGCCCAGCTTACACTGCGTTTAGCCTGAATATGGAGTCTTGACAGGTTTTTTTTCTTGGTTTTTTCCCAAGACGTTGTGTTGGTCTTGTTTCAGACCTCTATTGTGTTCACCGCAGGCTCTCAAGTTCAGGATTTTCATGAACCTTGTTTCGGTTTTTCATAGGATTTAATTCGACCCCGGTCCAGACAGGGTTTTGGTTTCAGGCTTTTCGCCACCTGTGGGAATCGAACCCATTACCTTGAGTTTGGCAGGTACAACTCTTAACCACTCCACCAAGCGTCACGCGAAGAATCTATTTTTAGTGAAGAAGATGCTTTCCATCTCGGATAATTTCCCGCAGTCGAGCCGCAATCGTTGCGGACTGCCCGCAACTATTGCGGGCAAAAAATAAGCAGAATCGAGTAGCCGAAAAAATTGAAAAGTTGAGAGATATTTCCGCAGCGACTGCGGGGTGGTTGCGGCTAGTTTGTTTGCCCGCAGCTACTGCGGACACCAAAAAAGCGACGCTTTTGACTTTACGTCAGTGATGAGCATTGCCGGCGTCTTTAATTTTAATTTTGAAAAAATATTTTTTTTTTTTCGTTTTTTCGTAAAACTGCCAATTTCGACGCGCGTTCAACTGATTGATCGAGGAGAATGGTGAGTTGTTAACATAATTCCGTATAATATATTGAGAATTGCAGGACTTTTCACACCATTTATTAATTTCTTCTGATTCTGAAGTAGAAGAAGAAGAGGACGAAGGTGAGAAATTGAATACATACACACATAGGGTGACATTTTTCAGTTTTTGAACGAAATGGCCAACCTCGTTCTACATATGTCGGTGCTGAAGGTAACTTTTATAAAAGTTTTCAAATGATGAAATATGTTTTCTACAGATTGCAATTTTGTGGTTGCCGATTCTTTTTTATCTGACGATTTCAGTGATGAAATCAACAATGGGAACTATTCGGATGAAAATGATGAGCACGCTTATGATAGCGAATCCGTTGGAATCGAAGTTCAAGATGATGATATCTTTGATTCAATGGATGGATGAAGTTTAAGAACGTATGAATCTCATTTAAATGATCGTATTTCAGAAGTTATGCTTCAATATTTTGGATTAGATGAATCAGTTGTAACGGAAGGATATGCGTTCACAATGTCGGAGTTGGACACGAATCCATTTGTTTTGTCTCTAGGAGAGACGTGGCCGCAACGATTAGCTGAACTAACTAAGCTTCGCGATCAGTACACTCTATTCAATGAGAAAATATTCCCTGAAAAACTGACTGAAGTAATGTGAGTTGTTGACTCTCACGATTCATGTTCTAAATCATTGGTTTAAGGTATGAGATAATGCTGTATACGATCCGAGCAAAAATGTCTTCATTCGTAGAAAGGTAGGGAATGAGCAAGTTGATTTTCAACAATTTTCATAAGTTCAGAGAGATGGAAAGAACACAACAACAGCTGCCAAAAGGAAGTTGCCATAGAAATCGATGTTATTGTGTGGTTTTGGGCCTTTTAACTTTTTAAATGGTTTTCTTGTTACGATTTTTGTTGCGATTTTTTGTTATTTCTGTTTTTTCTAAATAATGAACATTTCTTCCTTTCGAGCTTTACCCGCAACCGTCCCGCAATCATTGCGGTTTTACCCGCAACTGCCCCGCAGTCGTTGCGGCTTGGTTGCCCGCAAAACTGCGGGCAAGACCCGCAAAATTGCGGGCAGAGTCCGCAATAGTTGCGGGGAATCATCCGAGATGTTTCTTGGTTTTTGGAATTTCAGATTGAAAAAGTTCACGTGTAATAAATAATATTGAAAAATCAAAATTGTGAAATTGGTTCGTCATTTCAATTTTTCATGAAACAGTTTTCTTTTTGTTTATTCTAAATTTTAACCTAACTCTCTTAATGCTATACAACAACTCAATTGAGAACTATCATCGACGACCTTATGGTAATATATTATCGAATAAGTGGCATGGTTGCAACAACTCAATTATCTTCGATCACTTGGGACAAAAATGTCCATTTTGAAGGAGAAAAGAGGAGAAAAAAAACAAAAACTGATAATTTGGTTAGCCGTTTCTGTGGCTCGTCTATTTCTGGTTGGTGAGTATTGGATTTTGTGTTTTCAATCTATCCTCAGACACAAATAAGAAAGTACCATTGCTGTTTTTGAAGTAGAAGTAGAAGATGAAGTCAGATGTTTGATCAGGTATTGATGACATTGATGACAATTAGATTAATTCATGTCTATTTTGATAATGTATAGTGATTTAGTACATTTTCTATGTTCTCTTGTTTTGTTATGTATAGGGTCTGGACAAATTCTCGGTCTCAGGCGTTCTGTGGACCTTATTTTTCCACTTCATAGGCTTCAGATGGACCTTCTAGACATAGCAGCCCTGTTTGTTTCCGGTATATTTTTCACTACCATTTCAGCAGGGTTGGTGGACCTGAACCTGTATCTTCTGAGTATAAGCTCTATATAGGCCCGGTGTAGGCCCTGTATAAGCCCTGTATAGGCCCTATATAGGCCCTGTATAGGTTCTGTATAGGACCTCTATAGGCCTTTTATAAGGGCTTGTATGAGTGCTGCATAGGCCCTGTATAGGCCCTGTATAGGCCCTGTATAAGCTCTATATAGGTCCTCTATAGGCCATATATATAGACTTTGTGAACACCATGCATAAGCCCTGTGTAAGCTTTTCTTAGGTCCTGTGTAGATCTTGTATAATCCATGTATAAACCCTGTAAACGTACTTTCTGTGAGTAGGCCCGATATAGGCCTTGTTTTCTCCCTTCATAGGCCCCTGTGTAGGCCCCGTGAAAGCCTTTCATAAACCCTATAGGCTGATAATTCACACTTTTTTCTCATAGTTAACATAATATTTCAAAAAAACGACAAAATATATAATATTTTCAAGATTTATGACTCGACCAATCCACATATTTTATTCCGTTTTTCCCGTTCTCTTCATCATTTTTTTTTCTCGCATTTTGGCTCATTTCCAGTTTATTTTATGCTCTTCAGAAGAAGCGAATCAATTATTTTTCTTTTTTTTTGCATTTCTCTTTGAGAGCAAAATGTATGTATATGTCATTTGCTGGAAGTGACATCTACCGTATTCTAAATACAACTTCCAGAAAAAAACAAATTAAAAATGGAAAAGTGTGTAGTTTGGGCTAAAGTTGAACAATTATAAAATGCTGGAGTGGAAGAAGTTTCCTCGTTTTTTCTTCCTTTGGTGAATATCCTTGAATAAACAACTCGTTCTTCCTTCTTTTTTTTCCTTTTTTCTATGCTCTGGTTTCAGGATCTCATCCCCTCCCTTTTTTCACACTTTTAGCCTAGTTTTATATGAGCATGTTAATTAGAAACAAGAAGACAACAACTGACGCTTAAAATGAATTTAGAAAAACTTTCTTCTCGCACTCTTCTATTAATTCTCTCTATATCTCTGGGTTTCTTTGATATATAACAACTTGTCCAACAGACTTCCTGGATAAGTCAGAATTCTGGTGAATTTTTTTCAGAAGTGATTAAAAAATCGTTTACGAAACAGACCCAAGTTTGGTCGAATTGTTTTAAGTATTCCTAAGCTGTGACCCAGATTTCAACAATTGGAGTTAATTTTTCAAATTTTGGTCGGATTGTCTGAATCATGCCTAATATTGTTACTTTTGAATTGTACCCAGATTATCAAAAATGATTTAAACATCAATTCTTCAGGTCAACTTCAAGAAATCTGATTTTGTCCGATTCGCTGATATTTTGAGATGTTTTAGTCCGTTGGGCCGGTTTTATCGGACCTGATTCAATTAGTAGTCAACCTCAAAAACATTAGGGCCATCTGAGTTTTTAACGGCTCCGAAAAGATAGTTTCTGAATCGGACCGCCTAAAACCGGACCGGTCTTTTCGTGTCCTGGGCCTGATTTAATAAACTTTGTGCCGGATCAGACCAGATATTAAAAATTGAGCCCGATATGATGAGGTCGCTGGTTCAGGAACCATCTCTAATCGATCTTGGTTCATTTACAGTTAAGGTTTTTGGTACATTCGGGCCTTTTTTCAGGTCCTAGACTTTTCAGTCCTGAACTAGAAATTCCTGCAGAACATCTAAAAAATCCTTTCAACAACTCAAAACGGGAAAATCATGAACTTATCTATTTTTTTTCCTATATCGGGCTCGAACTTCAGATGCTGTGGGTCATCCTGGTTCAGAAAGACGAATTCGAGACCCACAAGCTTCATTTTTGGAATCAACCTCGTCTTTTTTTCCTCAACATCCTACTTTTTCCTGTTTTTCCCCAATTTTCAAAACGTGTCGTCCCAACAACAAAAAAATATGAAAAACTCTAATTATGTACAGATGTTAAACACATTTGTTTCTCAACAACGAGAAAAGCAAAAAACTGGCAAAAATGAGAGAAAAACTAATCCATCGTACTCCAACTACTACTACGTTCTTCTCTATTTCTATTTCTTCTCATTTTTCCTCGTTTTCTAAAAAAAAACTTCTGCTGGCTTTCTGCAAGTATGTAATCTACATATTCTGAAATCCAAAAAAAATTGGAACTTTGTATATAAAAATGACCGCCTGATTCATCTCTTGTTTTGTGCTCTTTTGCTTGGCTCTTTTATTTTCTTCTTTCTCTATTCCCTCCCCAAGGGTTCTTCCCTTGCTTCTTGCCTATCGGCTCATATGTCCGTCTATACATACATCGTGTATCTTTTTTTGAAATCGCCACGATTGAAAACAAACTAATTTCTTTTTGAACTTTGTTTTCTTTTTCTTCCCCTGCTCCAAGAAAAAAACAGCAAAAAAAATAATAAAAAATGAAAACAAATTTGCGGTTGACTAGATATTCATTTCATTCTTCATTCCCCTTCCACCAAAAAAAATCGTTTTGATATGAAAAAGATGGATTCTCTCAAAATAGATGGGGTTTTCTTTTAATTATCCCCTGAGGTGCTTTTCTTGTGGTATTTATAGGTCATTTGGATTTTTTGAAAATAATATTTATGAAGTGTTATATACTACTTTTGTTGTAAACACGTCAAGACACCAGAAATGGGATTTCGAAAAATGAAAAAAGTGCTCATTTTTTTTCAAAACAAGTTTTTTTTTCTTTTTCAAGTCAACCCGTTTTTCCTTGGCAAGTTCGGGCCCAAACTTTTTGAGGCCTAGGTCTAATGAAGTCATCGCCCAAAACCATTCTAGGATTTCATTTTGTATTAAAGAACAATTTAAAGATATCAAAGAACAACGAAGTACAACAATTTAAGAATTTTTTTATGTTGAATTTTTTTCTTCTTTTCAATAAATGATTCGATATATAAAGAACCCTTCACACTGGTATCAATGTATCAATTTTTAAATTGAAAAAGAAAACTACAGTTGTAACTAATATTGAATTTTAGAGAAGTTTTGCAAAACTAGAACATATTTTCTCATTCTTCATTTGCTGGTTTTTTTCATGAAACTGATGCTTTGTAAAAATTGGGGTCAATTATCAAGATTGACGTGTTAACTTATATTTAGACCCGTTCTAAGAACTTTGTTTCAATAATTTTCATGAAATCCAGCCACCCATTTTAGAGATCCCAGAAGCAATATTTATATGGCAATACCATGCAAAGTTAGGCCCCGCCTATCATAGAAAAGAGCGGAAGTTTTTCATATCTCATTTTAGACATAAAATTATAACACGTTGGTGAGTTTGATGCTTAGGTCTGACTGTGAGTACTTAGGATTTCACTTTTTAATGAAGGCATTTTATGATCCCAGGAACAAATTCGATCATTTGAACCGGATATGATTTTCATTGGGTGTCCCGCTTCAGAAATCAAAATCTATTTGTTAACGGGGCTGTATTATTCTATGAAGTTTTTTTAATGCTAATCAACATCCTGCATCTAACTTTTGCTGATAATGAGCTACTGGTGGAAAGCAGAAATTTAAGTGCAAAGTTTGCTCTGGGAACTTGAATATTCTCTTGAAAGTTGAAGTACTAATTGTAAGGGTTCTTCAACACAAAAAAACTCTTGCAACACATCTTTGATTCAAAAATTTAGCTTAAAAACTAGGAAACAAGTGCAAAAAAAACGAGAAAAATAATAATTTAAGTCACTATGATTTTACGTGAAAACATGAAAATGTAAAATAAGTTGTTCAATTTTCAGTGTTTCCAGTAAGTTGAGCTTTCTTGCAATTTTTCAAAATTCTATGATTCCAAATGAGTAGGGGATACAAAAACACACCAGATTCAATAAACTTTGATCAATTTTCTTCAGTTTGGTCACTTCTATTACTGTTACTATGTGTTTTTACTATGTTTTTGGGTGCGCGCGGAACTTAGCAAAAGATAATTACTGGATGTTGATCGGCTTTCAGAACTCGTTTCTAACTCATCGAAAACTATTAGAAAACATATGTTACATTTGGAAACTCCACGGGCAAATTTTAAGGTTCCCTTGTCAGTTAACAACATCGTGTGGTTTCTTTGTGAGCCCGATTTCATAAAAAAGGGTATTTTTCAGACAAACTGTTCAAAAAAGTACTGTAATTTCACCAATATCCAGGTTGAAAATCCGTTAAAATCTTATATAAATCTTGTAAAACAAAATCTGACCAATGCTCATCCAAAAAACAAGCTCATTAATTACTCAATTTTTCGGACATGTTTTTGATCTTCTTCCTCTTCTTCTCTCTTCTTCTATTTTTTCTTGTTTTTGTTTATATTTTCAAATCCATCAAAGATATACCAGATGTTTTGCTCATTTGCATAGGCCCACTGATTATGTTATTTTTCCCCGCTCAAACTTTTTTTTTCTAATTTTCGCTCGCTAATTTTGTCCCCAGAGAGAGTTCTTCGCTTCTTCACAAGAAACAAGAAGAAGAAGAAGAAGAAGAAAAAACATTTCCACTTCATATTTTATTCCGAACTCTCTTTTTTTTTCTCCTTTTGTCCTTCTCAACAATGTGCTTTAATTAACACAACTCCTTTTCATTTCATTCGCACTTATTCTTTCTTTTTTCAGTTTTTCAGAGAATAAGAAAATGTCAAAATCGATTTCAATTCCACAAGCTCTTAGTGATCTGAAAAAGAGCTCATTGAGAAGGTTGAGCAGTGCACGATTGAGCATTTTGACAACATCAAGTAGTAATGGAGCCGGAGCAGGAGGTTCGGGGAAGAAGGCGAGTTTAACACCAGGAACACCGTTGACTGGATTTGTGATATTGGTGGAGAGAGATGGTGAAGTTGTCAGGTTGTATGGTGAGTAAGGGGGACTTTGTGTATAACAATTGGTCACACGCGCTCTATTGATAATCTGTTAGTTATTGCTTCAAAGTGGATGTAGAGAAATTTTTCAAAATTAAATCAAATTCTACGTTTAAAACTATCCCAGGAAACTTTTCATTTCAAAATTTCAAAACTACCGTAACCCTATGGCAGATTTGCGTAACATATACATAGGCCTTTCATAATCGATTACATGCGCTCTATTGATAATCTACAAATTTTTGCTCTGAAAATGAAATTTAAGTAAACTTTCAATGTTAAATTCGAATTCCACGTGTAAGTTTTTTTTCAAGACCAGAAAAACTACAGTACCCCTATGTCCTTCTAAGAATTCCAAACCTGTTCGTCCTTCAAGTTCCTTTTTTTTCATGTATCCTGATTACCCCCAATTTTTAGGCACTGCTGCCGAACGTGCTGGTTTAAGCATTGGTGATGAGATAATCGGCATCAACGACATGAAAATCGACGGCAAGAAATACGATCAAATCATCGACTATATTCAGGAGTGTATTCGCAAAAAGATTATTCAACTCAAAATTCGGCGACGGGCGCTGGAAATACCGGCGGAGAACGAGGCGTCGGTTTTTAATTGTGAGTTGTTGGTTTTCTTGGAACCGGCCAAGAATCAAAAAAAAAAATATTTTAGGTTAAAAAAAAATAATTTGTCAAGCCTACTTTTTGAAGTTCGTGTCAGAAATTTCTTTCTGTAAGTCCATGTCCAGAGTTCAATTTCTTGACTTCTTGACCCATGCCGTTCAATTCAGAGCTTTTTTTTGGTTTTCTGGAAGATCTCTCTGTTTAATTGGAAGATTCAGAATGCACTTTCAGAATTTTTTTCTAAATTTTCGTGGTTTGAACTCAATCTTCACAAATTTCGGTCCTATTATCTCTGCTTAGGGTCATGTCCAGTCGTGGGGTTTCTAGGATCAATGTTCGGATTATGTTCTCTGATTCATTTTAAGGGTTTCATGTGCATTTTTAAACATTCTAGCATATTTGAAAGATACCCAATTTCAGAATTATGGATCCAAAATGTTCTGTTCAAGTCTCAGAATGCTGGGCCTAACTCAAGTTCCAATCAGGGCTTCAAAACTCATTTTACAGTTTTGTGCCCAAGTTTCAGAGACCTACGTTTTTTATCTGGATTCTAGGCCCGATTTCAGGCTCTTCGTCTTTTTAAAAGTGTTTTGAAATTATTTTTAGTATCCTCATCATAATTCTAGAGGTGTGAACGACGTTTTACAGTGTTGGGCTGGAATTCTAAGATTCTAAGCCTAGTTTTATGATTCTGATTTCAATAAAGGCTTTGAAACTTATTTCACAATTGTGGGTCCTATTTTCAGAGATCTATCCAGCCTCTGAGCCTAAATTTATGGTTCTGGCCATAATTTGGTTTCAGGGCCTAATTTCTAGAGTGCTACGTCTAGATGTCAGGATTCACGGACCAGTTTTAGAGGTGTTCAGTCTAGTTTTAGGGTACTGAAGTTTTTAGGGCCATTTTATGCCAAATATTGTGGCTTTCTCGATTGAACTTTCAGGATTTCATTATTTTAAGACATTTTAGGTGTGAAACCCAACTTGTAAAATTCTGGGTCCCTTATCTCTAAGCTTATAAGCTCAAATCTTCCGATCCAATTCAAATATCTCCTATTTTCAGGCACTACAACGAATCGACTGGTTACTGATGCGTATTTGGTATCTGTTGAGAAGGATCATATCAAAGAAGTTATAAAAAGATTGAAAAAGTGAGTTTTTTCCTTTTTTTTTTCATTTTTCATCTCTTACCAAAAAAAGGTGAATAGTTATTTATTTGTTGTTTGTTTATTTTGTAACTCAACGGGAGTACTTGTACTCGCCTCTTCTTCTTCTTCTTCTTCTTCTTCTTCTTCTTCATACATATAAATATGGTAATTACTGTTGACTTCTTCTTCTTCTTTCCCTCTTTTCTCGACCTCAACCTGCCTGTTTTTGACCCGATTCTTCCGCGCTTTTTTAATTAATTATTAGATACATACAAGGACATTGTTCTCTGTGTATGTCTCGGGTGTAATTTAAGCTAATTTTTTCTTTCACCTGATATCGAGTAGATGATTAATCACTTCTACTTTTTTTCGGTCGAGGCAACGTTTTTTATCAGTTGTGTTTCTTTCTTTTCTTTTTTTTTGGTTGGGTTGCGCGAACACTTTTTTTTTAGTTTACAACGTGATTTATGAAACTTTGGAGATATATTTACTATTTTTTATTTTTTTGGACCTAACATTTCTCGACCTAACGTCGAGCAGAGAAAATAACTTTTACTGAAATGTGTTCAAACATAGAAAAAACCATCGGAGATTCAACCAATGTTCAGTTGGTTTAAAAATTTATTTTAAAGTTTACTTGGAACAGGAATTTTTAGGCATGTATCAAGAAATATATTTTAGGTCCGATTTCAAAAAATGTTTAATATCAAAATATTCTTTAGAGGGTTCGTTTTATGGCCATATATGGATCATGAACAGTCCGGTCTAGATTTTTTGAAAAAATATTTTCAAGATACCAGAAAGCCCAATATCTAACACCGGGCCTGGATAACTGAAGTCTAGTTATCCAGCTTCAAATTGGTTTCAAAATGCAATCAAAATCCCATGTTGTCATTCTGAAAAAAATTATGAAAATTCCAGTTATAATGAGGAACTCTCAGTTTTCTAAAAATCTGTGGAACCACCTGAATGTTGAAATTCAAAAAATGCAGAAACAATCATTCAGAATCACATATTGTCATTTCAAACAATTATTAATATAAACTTACTACAGTTCTCCTGAACAAACTACTTATTTTCAGTCTTCTAGAGTACTGTACCATGTTACTGAAACTCCTAAATTGTGCTCAAGAAGTCAAAAAATCACCTGAACTACAAAGAAATTTTTTTTTAATAGCCAGTTAGTTGTTCCACGATGCTTATATCATACATCTTACTTTGCCTAATTATTTTCCGAAATTTTGATATGCAGGCTTTCTAGAGAACTGTATCATATCACGCTCCTATTTTTGTCCTTGAATAGGCTTGAAAAATGAGTCCCGAAAAAAATCAAAAATTTTTCAAAATAAACATTCATATTGGGGGTTGAGTCACTATTTTTTTTTATTATCAGGAACATTTTCTCCTTATTTTTCTGTTTTTTTTTTCAAGATACAAAGTTCATTGCATGTTGCGAGTTCCTCATCGTTTTTTCCTGACAAAAGGACAAGTTGTTTTCCTCTCATTGTTCAAACTTTAAACACAAAAAAACCAGAATACACACATAATATGTACAAAAAACGAGGCACGTTTGGGCCGACCAGTCGCAGCCGGCTGGTAACAACAATAACAATGTATAAGCTGTCGGTGTGCAAACAACCATACAAGACCATTTTTGTTATTTTGACATGAATCGAATATGTATGTACATTCGATAGATACATGTCAGTTTTTTATTGTTGTGTTTGTGTATTTTTGCCCTTTTTTAATATGTTTGAATAGTGGTTTTTTTTTTTTTGAGTATGAGAAAGTTGATCAATTTTCAGAGGCCCTGCTGGGATCAACTCCTAATCCTCTTGAATAATGAAATTTGATACACTTTTTTTTAGGAAGTGCAGCTCTTTTTTGTGCTTGTTCCAAATATTTCGAGATTTTACTGTTTCTAAATTTTTATATCTTTCTGAAAAAATATAGCAACTTGATTTGGGAATTTTTTGTATTCCAACTATTCTCAAAATCCAATATTTTTCTTGTTTGATTCAGAAAACATCATATTTCTGTGTTAGATATCACACGAATATTCTTCATAAAAATTTATTTTGTCAAGTGAAAACTTTACTGTTTCAAAAAACGTATATCATTTTGTTTTTGTATAATTTTTCACTGGTTTTATGAATATTGAACCCCTTGTTCACTGATTTGAAATATGAGTCCTATTTTCCGGAATTTTCTAGATTTTATCTTAGATGTTTTTGAATTTTAAAAAAAACTTGTCATTCTACTGCTTGGGCACTTTCCAGCCTACTCAGAACCTACTCATGCAAAGGTTTTTTTGGAAAATAACAAAATATCCCCAATATTATCGGGCTGCCAATAATTTTTTCAGGCAAATCGAAATCAAAATCGCTGAACTTTTCTTTTGCACACATACAAATAATTGAACTTTTTTTTTAAACAGATAGAAAATCTGAAAGTAAGATGATTAGTATTTTCAAACTCCAGGGTTGAGCTTATTTGAATTAGGCCGACCCAGATTTTTTTTTTCGAAAGAAAGGCAAAATTTTGATCGTTTTGTCACGTAAAAGCGCTAGAAAAATGTACCAAGAGATGTTTTTTTTCGAACTCTTCCATAGAAAAAAAACGTTATTCTTATTGGTAAATTTTTCTGTTTCAACAATTCTGTAACTATGTGATAACTATTTTATGAAGTTTCATAGTTGACAACTGATATCTTAGAAAGTTCTTCCACAGTTTTTGGACTTGAACAAGTTGAACAAGTTTAGAACTGTGTCTATCGGAAGCTATATATCTTCTGATTTTCTTGATTTCCAGCTAATTTCCGAACTCGATATTATCGGTTCGACTAGCAAATTAACATTGTTTTGGTATTTGAAGCTATAATAAATGACAAATATCATATTTCTCATTTGAATATTTTTATCCGTTTTTAGCTTAGAAATAAAAACGAAAATGAGGATTTTTCTTGATGAAAATCTTTTTACCGAAAAAAATTGTCAGGCATTTTTTGAAAATTGACCGAGGAGTAATTGATTGAACCATCGAAAACGTACCGTGAAGTGAAAAAATTACAAATAATTGTTGAATTGTTGAAACAGTAAAGTTATTTCTTTATTTCTGGAATAATTTTTGAAGGAAAGGGAAGGAGCTGAAACATCATAAAAAAAAGTTTTAGTCAACAATTATTTGTAATTTTTCACTTCACGGTACGTTTTCGATGGTTCAATCAATTACTCCTCGGTCAATTTTCAAAAAATGCCTGACAATTTTTTTCGGTAAAAAGATTTTCATCAAGAAAAATCCTCATTTTCGTTTTTATTTCTAAGCTAAAAACGGATAAAAATATTCAAATGAGAAATATGATATTTTTCATTTATTATAGCTTCAAATACCAAAACAATGTTAATTTGCTAGTCGAACCGATAATATGAGAAGGTCCTAAAGAACCGGGTCCCATAAATTTTAGCCCCAACTTTCTTTCATGTTTTCCAAAATCTAGTACCCCTCCTCCACCTATTCACATCCACATTTTCTGTGTTGTTCCGACACGGTCTGATTACTGAATTAATTACTTATGTTTTTATGGGTGGCACCCAATAAAAAGTGCGAGCGCATTAACTAACAACATATACATAAATATATACATGAATATTTTTGGCGAGGTCGTATATTGATCCGTTACCTCCTCTTTGTTGTTCGGTTGGCTGTTTTTCACATATTATCCGACTGGTTCTAGAAAAGGTATTATTCGGATTTGCGAATGTTTTTTTTTGTTTTGTTTTTTGTGGTTTTTTCTGCATTTTTTCTATATCCGGTAGATTCTTGAATGATTCTCGAAGATGTTCCGGTTCCTTTCTAATTTGTCAAATACCGACCAAACACCTCATTAAAGGGGGGAGGTAGGAAGGAGTGTTGACTAATAACCATAAAAGAACCTAATTTGTGTGTTCGGATATCGGATCGGTGTCCTTTCATTCTCGTCTTTTTGTTGTTCGCCATATTGTGACAGGTGCGCGAGATATTTGAGCCCTTTTTTACTGTTTCAATGTTTTTATGAATTTCTAAAAATATTTGATGAATATTAAATTGCATTAAAAAAATGAGGTTTGATGAGAAATGTTTTCTATGAAATTTAATTAAAAATTCAACACGGTAGATTTTCTTTATTAAAAAAGGCCGGTTTTTACCTTTATTCTGAGAACTTGGAAAATTTGTATCTTTCAGTTTAAGCCTAAGGTTACTTCACTTTTCTATGATTGTGAATGAGTCAAAGATAAATACATACATAATTACTGTTTCATATATTCTATATATAAGAAAATTTACCTAGTTGTCAGTTTGAGTGTCGCCTAATAGATTGAACTAATTAAAATAGTATACCTATTTTAATATTTGGTAATTTTTTACACGATTGAAAAAATTATAAAACTGTAAAATTGTGGTTTCTAAACTGGACCTCACGAATCCTGTCCGGTTTGGTTTTGTTGGAAGGTCCAAATCGAACCTTTTCAAAAGTAAGTATGATTTTCAAACTTGAGACCGGTTTAGGTTCAACAAACATTCACGAACCATCCGGTGCTTTGAGTTTCGAGCAGACGTAATATATATTTTGTGGATTCACCCTGAAACGGAAATTAGAACTATTCAAAAATTTTGAAGATTTGCTGAAATTAACCTCAAGAACTGAACTTCTTCGTTGTTTTTCAATGATAATTTCTAAAAAAAAACAGAAAATATGTTATTGGATGGAGAGAATGAGCAAAACTTGTAGTGATGACGCAGTCGCCCTTTAAAGCCCTTTCCTTTGTTCGAAAATAGGCCAAGTCTTAAGCCCAGGTCGACTCGATCTGGACCAAGTGTAATTCAGGAAGTATATTTTTGGGCCCATTTCATCAGACATAGCCCAATTCGAATGTTTCCTTCAGTTTCGTATAAATTAATAATTTAGTGTTTCAACAATTCTGTATAACTTTGTTTTTTCTAATTTTCACTTTATTTTTTCTCTAATTTGCTAATTTCAACAAATTCTCGAACCTACCTGCTAAAATGTTCCCTTCTCTTCCTTCTACCCATTACAATAATAATTATACAATTCTAATTGTTATTTGAATTTCCGATTTTCGGCCGGATTATCGAGCCCCGCCAGGTGCACATTCTCTCTATTTTGGTCACTATTTATGTGTGTTTTCTTTTTTTCCTCTCATTTTTTTTTATTTAGGAAAAATCGAAAAAGGAGATTTTATCGTATTTCTTCTCGGTATATTTTTCATTTATCGGGTTTCGAATCTTTTTGTGCGTCTCAATTTTTATTGTAGACCCCCTAAACCCCCACGCTCTGACTAATTGTAAACATAATAATAATAATATACATTTTGTTATCAGCTGAATAAGAAGAACATATTTATCAGTTGTTCGCTCGCGTTTCAAATGAATCATATTTATTTCTCGACTTTTCTCAAAGCAACATTCCAACAATTTTCAGAGAATACCCCGAAATTCGAACCTATGACATGGAGCATATTGCTGCAAACACGCCGACGAGGTTAGGAATTGAGAGGGGATCATTGAGAAGGCCTCCGGAAAATTTGGAGATGCAGGAGAAGAAGCGGAAGGATCAGGAACAAACGTTTTTGAGAAGTTCGTTGAGGAAATCGAAAAAATTGAAATTATTGGCGAGGAATGTGGAACCCGGAGAGACAAGTGAGTAGAGCATTATTGGGTCCTTTTTTTCAAATTTAAGCCCAGTTCGGATTTTTGACTACATATTAGTGATGGATTGCGAGGGGTTGACAAGCTGCTCTTTTTTAAAAAAAATGGAGCAAATTTTTTGGTGAAAAATGCCTCAAGGGTTGTACCTAAAAAAAATATGCTCTTTCTTTTGAGAGCAATTTGTCAACTCCCCACCTTTAAGGGAACCTTTTGTCCCCAATTCAGGCATGTTTTGTAAATTTTTTGAAAAAACTTCCGGTTTCAGTAACCATAGTTTTGGGCTCACAGTTTTTTGAAATCGGTCCAGTTTGAACAATTTCATAAAGCTTCAATTTATGAACTCATGTCGAGAAAAATCCGCTTCAAAACATTACAGTAACCTTGACCATATGCACATCTTACTCATTTTTTTAGTTTGATATGCAGGTTGTTTTAGATACTGTACTCGCCCAGAGCTTTAGAAACCCCAGTTTTTTATTATGATTTTTAACTTCTGGAATTCAAAAAAAAAATGAACCCCGTTTCAAAAAACTTCCAAAAACCTGCACATCTCAATTGTTTTGATGTTATTCCTTCCAGTTTTTCAGCTCAATCCAGAAATTAAACCTATACCTATCCAAGTAAAAATCGGTCCAAGTCTCGATTTAGGTCCAGCTTGTGGACATCTTGAAATTTTCAAATATACAGGTTTTTTCATCAAAGTGAAAAAGAGTCAAACTTTTTTAGAAACCTCTGAATAACGTGGTTTTCAAGTTTCCAATGAGTCTCTAATTTATGAAGTGTTCAGGCTAATCTGCACATCATACGTTTAAATGTGTATTCTATTTTCAGAGGTCACTTCGTTTGCCAACCCGGTGGCTGAAGTTGAAGAAGAGCCCAAACACATTCACGTTGAGAAAACGGAAAATGGCGCGACGAGAATCTCGATTGGTGGAGATGAACCCACTGAAGTTATGATTGATGAGGAGAGCAAAGATAATGGCATCCGTAAGTCCTCACCCTGTCAAGAATCTTAGTTTCTAATTTAATTTTCATTTTCAGATATGGATGATGTGATAATATCAGTTGAGCGAATAGCATCAAAGTTATCATCAATTCAAGGCCATGAAAGTGATGTTGTCATGTTTCGCGACTTTTTCGCTGCTCCACCAATTCAGGCGGCAATTGAGCAAACTGTCAAAGCCAATACATCAACGATTACAACGAGTCTGAATGGGGTGACAACATCCACAGATTCAGGAAATGATACCTCGTCTTGCACCTCTTCACCAATCCCACCAATCTCTTCATCGTCGGTTTCACCAAAAGACGCCAAGGTGAAAGTTGTATCAGTGTTGAAAGATGAGGATAGTTATCTAGGAGCGACAGTGAGAAATGAGAATAATCGAATTGTAGTAGGACGCATTGTGAAAGGAGGGATCGTTGAGAGAATGAACTTGTTCCAAGAGGGTGATGAACTATTAGAACTCAACGGTGTATCCCTTAAAGGCAAACAGGTCAATGAAATATGCGACATCTTACGGAACCTATCTGGCGAAGTCAATTTCGTAGTGGCAGCCAAGGAAACCAACGAAAATGATGAGACAACAATTGTCAACAAGACCAAAGTTCAGCATGTTCAGCATCTTCGCGCGCTTTTTGATTATGACCCCGAAGATGATGTATATGTCCCATGTAAGGAATTAGCAATGAAATTCACAAGAGGTGATATTCTACACGTATTCAATACAAAGGATGAGAATTGGTGGCAAGCATATCGAGAGGGAGAGGATACATTACATTCGCTGGCCGGGTTGATACCAAGCTCTTCTTTTAGGCAACAGTGAGTTTCAAACTTCAGTACTCCTTTTTTTAACTCACAGCCGGCCAAAAATAAAGCCACCTCTTCGAAGTTATGAAAGTACTCTATTATTTGGAAATTGTTCAAGTTTTAAGAGAGACTTTTTGTAATAAAGTAAATTTTTCTTCAAAGCCGTAACCAAAGAAAATTCATAGTCACCGATCGGGCTGAAATTTTTTTTGGTGAAAGTACCATATATGGCCACTATTAGCAACCACTTTATTTGCCGAAAAAACATTTCGTGTTTGTGGTGCGCAGGGGTGAAGACACACCATGCTAAACCTTCAAGTGACCATAACTTTGCTCTCCGTGAATACTTTTACAAAATTTAAAAACCATTTCGACGTGCATCAGAAGGAGCACATTTTTTATATTGAAGCCAACATTGGATCTCTTCTCCTAAGCACAGAACATATTTGACAAATCTCGGAAAACTCATTTTTCTACTATTAGGAAACATTTGAGCTATTTTTAACTAGTTTCAAACGAATTTTCAGATATTTTTAGGTTTTATAGGACTCTTTCAAAGAAAATTGGCGGGTACCATCTTTTCGAATTTTGAGACTGAAAAAAAGAACTAATTTTACACTACACCGTCGTTGCTGTCACTTTTTGAATTCAACTATGTTGTTCATCGGAAAGAGCGTTCAAAGTTATCTATGTACCCATATTTTTATAAAAAAATATGCAAAATAAAAAAAACGGTTGAGACGAAAAAAGAAAAAAATTTCCCAATAATTGAATTTTGTTTTTTCTTCCATTGTTTACAAAAAAAACTCTGAAATTATAAAATAAACAAATTTAAACGTGTGGCGGGCGTCCGGGCGTCCGAGCTAGCAGTCATGCGGGCGTGCGGGCGTTTTAAAATGCAGGCGTGCGGGCGTCAAATTTTTAAGCTTAGTGTGTGTGTAATTCGTGAGGATAGAATTATAAAATTATACTCAAAACTTGTTGATGAGAGAGGAAAAATTCAGAAGCGTTATGTTGATCAGTTCAAAAACCTCTATCGATTGGTATATATGATTGTTATGAAATTACTATCTACTTTAAAAAAAACGCGCAAAGCCATTTAAATGTTTTCAAAAATAAAAATTCACTCTTGTAGATATTTTGAAACGTAAAATTATGAGGAGCCTGCTTTGTTTGTGTTTTCAAATGGCAGACATTAGAAAAATGTGGATTTTTGATGATAGAAACCTAGAATCTTACTTAAAACTTTTGATGCGAAATTAAGTCGACTATGTTGATCTGCTAAAAAAACTATCGAGTGTTCATGTGATTTCCCACCTACTTTTGCAGAATTGTCCTCTATGTTGATGAGCTCGAGCGTGAACATGATCTCAAGAAAAAGGAAAGTCGCAAAAAGAAGAACAAAAACAAGTTGGAACCCAAAAAGGCGGCTGATGAAGAGAATCTTGAACCAATATCCGGTTATTCTGACATGTTAACTTATGAAGAAGTCGTCCTCCAATTACCCAAGGCTAATCATCGGAGACCTATTGTTCTATGCGGAGCTGAAGGTGTCGGATGTCTCAAATTACGTGATAGCTTACTCGAATCGGATCGGATTACTTTAGCATGCCCAGTTCCATGTGAGTTGTACCTTTTTTTTTCAGCACGACAATGTTCTAAATATATATCTTCAGACACTTCGAGATCTGCTAAAGATGGTGAATTCAATGGTGTTCATTATCACTTTGTCACCAAACAAAAGTTCCATGAAGAAGCGAAAGCTGGCAAATTCGTGGAATACGGAGAATATCAGAAATATTGGTATGGAACGGCGAAGAAGGATGTGATCAATGTGATTGAACGTGGCAAAACGTGTGTGATAACGTTGAAGCCGGAAAGTCTTGGAGCAATTCGGAGCCCGGATGTGCAACCGTTTATTATTTTCATCGCCGCGCCTTCGTTGCATGTTCTAAGGAAACAGAGAGAGTCAGAAGGAGCATTTGGAGCAAAGGATGATGAGTTGAAGACGATTCTAGGACAGTCGAAACAGATTGAACAGGTTGGTTTGGTTTGGGTGACATTTATTTGACCAGAGTAAAATACATTTCACGTGAAATGTATTATTGATGCAAAATTATTATTGCAGTTACTATCTATAATATTGTCGGGACAAAAAAATTAGAGCTTTGGAAGACAACCAATATGGCCTAGAAAATGTCTACAGTACACTTTCTCTATCAAAAAGATCAAAAAAAGTTTTGAGTCTGAAAAAATTACTTTGTTATTATCTTTGAAACTTTTCGAGTTTTTCTTTAAAAAACACGGGATTGTTTTTTCAGAATATTTGAACATTTTCTATCTTTTTTAATTCGTATCAAACTGAAAAATTTCAACTGGAAATTACAATTTTATTTTATTACTAGACTTTAGGCCTGGTTTTGTGTGGGCCGTTAGTAGGCCAAAAAGCAAGAACAACATTTGTCTTCTCGTGGAAAAAACGGCAACGGCAAGCGTGTTGCAAGGCTTGCAACATTTTTTTCAGTTGTCGCAAGCTTGCGGCAGTTTGTCGCAAACTTGCGACACATTTTTTCTGGCGCAAGGGTGTCGCAAGCCTTGCAGTAGTTTTGCTGCTAGATATCGCAAAACTTGCGACTTTTTAAAATTCAGAAGCTTTAAAAAAACCGTTCATTGATAAAAACCCAAAATTCAGAGCTTAGAAGGTTTTGTAACTACGGCCAGATATGTCAGACAAGCTATCATACCTTGGTAAATCTTTAGCAAATCAATCTGAACCTGAAAACTTATTGCAATTTAAAATTTTCATCGAGTGATCCCAGACGGCTCTGTTTGATATATCCGAGACCTTTTGCTTCATGAAAACAAGCTTATTTTCTTAATTTTCGATTATAAGTTTGACGATATTGTTAGTAAATACCTGTGACTCTAAAATCTATAAAAAACTTCCAACAAACTCTTTCTATTTTCCAGAAATACGGTCATCTCTTCGACGGAATCGTCGTCAACATCGACTTCGAACGTTCTCTCAAAGAACTCAAAGAAATGTTCCGAAAACTCAACACCGAACCCTCCTGGGTTCCCGCCCCATGGTGTGCTTCATAGATCATCGAACTATCTACATACATTCCAAAAAAAAATTAATCTAATTCGGGTTCATTAAAAATTCTGTATTTTCTAAGTCATTCTTCATTCTCGGTTGTGTTTAAAAATGAATATTTATGGAATTATTAAAGGCACATTGAAAAAAACAAATAAATCACAGAAAAAAATTATGTTAAAGGCACATTAGATTACTGTTGAAGATATTTATCAATACCAAAAGTTTTCAGATCAACATGATCTTTAGCCATCTCAGCCAGTTTTTCAAGTTCTTCCTTTGTTGGAAGTGGATGATCGACAAAGAATGCTGGGAAACATTCCTTTATCGATTTTTTGATATCCGCCACATGAGTCAATCGATTATCTATGATTTTTTCAGTGCTAGTTGGATGGGTCTCCTTCATATGCTTTGACAGAATATCGCGACATTGATTGCCCTAAAAAATTCAAGAAAGTTTTAGACGTGGCAGATTTTAAAACTCACAATTTCACAAACTGGGCACTGGAAAAGTTCAGCCTTCATATGTGTATAAGCGTGTTCCGGCATTTTACTGGCGACCAATTTATTACATTTCTGACAATAGGAGAATTCATTGACTTTCTTTCGATAGAATTGCGCACCGCCGATGAGCATAGAAATGCTCCGAGTGACCGCCGCAGCCTCTTTCTGCTTTCTCGACTTTTTTCCGCGGAAATTGAACCGCCCACTTTTACGCTTTCTCTTAGCGCTTCCAGTCACTGGAGCCTCTTCTTCTTCCTCTTCCTCGTCTTCTGTTTCTTCTTCTTCTTCTGGATTCTCCTCTCCTTCTTCAGCTACAGTAATGGGAGTTTCGATGAATTCTTGGAGGGTGTCAAGGATCGAATCGGCTTCAATGTCAGCTTCAACTTCTTCATCAATGAGATTAAGAGGTGATTCATTTCCACTATTCGTAGCATCATCATCCTTGTCACGCTGGAAAAAAATAAAGCTTGAAATTTAGGTCTTTTTTGGTATATTCTAGTTCCGACTTCCGGTTACTGTAGTTTCAGTTTTCTCATTCTAACAAGTTTTCTCATTCTAACAATGTTCCTGAAAATTCAGAAGATTTAAAACTTTGAGTGAGCATCTTGAAAACTACAGTAATCCAACACTAATTTTTAAGAACCTGATCTACAGTAAGATAAACCATCTTATCCAAGGATGAACTACTGTTAGGTTCGATTTTTGAGCCCGATTCAGAAAAAGAACAAAAAAAACTGAACATGTTAGTTTTTTCCTGATCCAGTCCAGTTTAGTGATTTTTTTTGGCCATCTATTAGGTTGTCCCACTTCAAATGTGAATTTTTAGCACATTTTTCAAGAAAAAATTACATAAAGGGAAAAGAAATCAAACGGTGATATATTCGCCGTTGGAATTGACAACTGTCAGCCAATATTGTGGAAGTTGGTCCAGACCTCTAGTATAGAACTCCGGCGGTTGGGAGGCGAAGAAGTCATCGAGGTAAGATTTCAGAGCATGTCTATCATCGAAGCGTTATCCATTGAGGGGATTTCGAAGAGATTCGATGTTCAGCTGCTGGAGCTTGTGGTGGATCTTCAAAAATGTGTGCAGGCGAGTGTTGTTGTGGAACAGGAGCATTTGTCGCTCTCCTGGACGAAGGGTTTGCCATGTGTGAGCCATTTCTTGCAGCTGAACACAGTAAACATTGGCGTTGATGGTCTGACAATCAGGAAGCATTTCACGATAAATTACCCCTTTGCGATCCCAACAGATTGACAACATAAGTTTTTTTCTTATGTAGCTCTCCTTTCGGATCATTTTGTGCGGTTTCTCCGCTGTGTACCCATGGTTTCTTTTTTGTATGGTTTACATATAGACATTATTACTCATCTCCAGTCACAATACGGGGAATCCAGTGAGTCGTTCATTTTCGAGTCAACATGAAAGCGGGAGATCGCTTTGCACACTTTTCTGGGCATCCGTCAATTCGTGTGGAACGATTTTACCTAACTTTGTTACTATTCCCGATTGGCGCAGATGACAATGAACTGTGGTATGGGGGACCCCAGTGAGTGACGTGATGACCCGTACAATTGATCTCGGCCGATCTTCCATAGCCTCCTCAATCTGAGCATCAACGTTGGAGCTTACGAGCGATAGGTATGGCTTATTCTCGAGATTGTAGTTTCCTTGTTTGAAGCGATTGAACCAAAACGCCATTTTCTTGTACTGGGCCGAGGGTTGACCTGTCGCTGCACAAATATTGTGGTGAACCTCCGTCACTTTGCGGCCGGAGAGAAATTTATAGAGAAAATAGGCTCTGAGAGCATAGTTGTCGTTGAGCAGAAAATCCGCCATTTTGGACGTTACGTGAAATCTGTCTATGCACAATTGCTCATCACTATATACCAATTATTGTGAAAAAAAGATAGCGAGAAAAAAACCACGCGCGACGGAAAAAAAATTAAACGAAAAAAATTCACATTTGAAGTGGGACAACCTAATAGATCATTTTAGGGACCATTAGTACAATGAAATTGTCCAGCTCGACCTAGTCCAGAGCAAAAACGGGCCGGTCCCCTTTCCCGTTAACAAATCCCAACAACTCACCGGAATCGCCGCCGGTATCTTATTCTTCCTCTTGCTCTCCTGCGCAAACAACGACGAAATCCCAAAACACGCCTCCGACATCTCTTTCACATCATCCTGATACTCTCCAATCCGATCTTCCACACAATCTTCGGAACCATGCTCTTTCTTCCCATGAACTTGCACAGATTGCGAACGATCATGCCCGAAATTGCAGTGTTTACAAGTATATCGATTGATTCCCTTATCCTTAGCCATATGCCAAAGAATATGGAATCCACGGATCTAGAAAAGAGAAACCATTGAATGAAGAGGATTTTGGAATTCTGAATCCTACCCGATTCTGCATAGTTTTTCCACACAATCGACATTGCAATGGATGATCCTCATCCGGAACCAATCTCAATGGCAGAAACCCTAAAATTCACATTCACAACTTCCAAAGTTCCAGGTTTTGCTCATTCATAGTACATGGATTTATTAAAAAGGTTCACAACCAATGAAAAAAGAGTCAGATCACTTGAAAATATGCCATAGAACTATATGACCCAAAAATATGTACGTAACTGAGGTTCTCGAAAAAAAAATATAACAAAAATGGGCGGTGGATCGCAAAATGTGACCGGAAACAAAACGAAGAAAAGCACAACACAACGTTTAAAAATCTATATATGAAAAATATGGATAAATATGGAATTGGTCGTTTCAATGTCGTTTCACAAATTGTTTCAAGTCTCATAGTGCGATATGGATTACCAGAAAAAAATAGAAAGACAAGTTAGAAGAGGGCTTGGCCGGATTCTGAATCTCATCTAGAACTTTTTCTGAATCAGAATTTCAGCCCACAATAAATTCAACATGGGGATAAAAAGCCGCAAGGTATTGTAGGACAAAAGGTACAAAAAGGTCGCCCAAAAGCATTCATCCACCCAAAAAAAAATAAATTTCAACATGTTAGTAATTTTTCAGACTCTTTTCAGGTTATTACCATTTTTCTCAATTTTCAGAATAAATCCACGCACTATGAACTTTTTTTGGTTTTGTTGAAACGACTTTGAAATTATTATATTAACAAAAAGAGGGGGTTTTCTATATTGATCCTATGGAAATTTTGAAATCTGTACCATTGGAAGTCGTCGATGAGGAGATGTTGGATGTTGTCATCGTTGTCAAATTATTCGCCGCCGATTTTGCAGCTTTGTTGGCGTTCTGGAAATTTGCGCGGCGTGGATTTATGTTCTTTTTCATTTGTTTTCAAGGGAAATATAGGTTATTCGAACAGAGGAAAGGAGTTAAGAGGGAAGAATGTTTCGTAAATTTTTTAATTTCAAAAATATGAGAATCTGAAAATTTCAGAAACTCTCCTTTCGGTTAGCTTTAAAATAATTTGAAGTGTTTCGAAAAAAAATTTACAAAAATCTGAAATCAATAGTAATCAGTGGTTTCCAGCCTAAAAACAACAGTAGTACCACTTTTCAGCGATCTATAAAAATACCGTACTAACGGTCACATAATGAGAAAAAATTACAGTACTCAGAATCGTCCTAAGACCAAAAATAGATCGTAATTTTAGCCCCAAAAGTACAGCAATCCCGAGTTTCAAACAATTTCGTTTCTGTCGGAAAGATTACAGTTTTTGTTTTGTTGGCTCAGGTTCACTACGGTAACGCTCTTTATGTCTTTGGTTCGGGGTCATATATCGTACATACAGTAATCCTGTTTGTTTCGATACCAAAAATTACAGTGAGCTGTCAAAATTATTTTGATTACTCATTGTCAGCTAAAGTTACTGTTTACAAAGAACAAGACTCTTTCAAAGTTTTTTTTTTATTTCTTTCTGAATTAAAAGAAAATTTTGTAATTTTTTTTTTGAAATTCTGAAACCGATAAGTTCCCAAGGGAAGAAAATTAACAAAAAAATTCCCCAATATTTATCCCTAAACTCTGATTTTCCAATTCTTCCACTGCACACCATGCGTTTCTTCATCACAAACCTTTTGTGCATTCGCCAATTGTTGGGCGGCATACGCGATTTCAGCTTTGGCCGCCGTTGGTCCAGGAATCGTTCCATTTTTCGTTCCCAACAATTCCATGCTCAAATCCTGAAAATGTTAATTCACACTGGGGGAAAGGAAGACCTGGGTAGGTTGATATGTTAGCTAGTAAACGTGCAAAAAAAAACAACAACAAGACACCACAACAATAAATCCGCATGCATTTCATTCACGTCACAACACCAACCTGTAGCTCGGGTGACCATGAAAAAAGACTAGAGCGAGATGCTCCGCCAGTGCGATGAGCAACGAAAAGCTCGTGATTCAATTCCTGCAATGTTCTGTCTCTGTGTGTGTGTGAGGTTTTTTCCGACTTTTACAGGTCAAAAAAAATTAAGTGAGTGACATATATTGAACTTAAACCTTGTTTCACCACCACCATATAATTTTCTATATTCTAAGTAGGTTAGGTGCAAATTCTGTGCAACACTGACTGATAAACAAAAAATATAAGGCGTACCTGACACTTTTGGAAGAGTTCCAGAGATCGATCTTCCATCATATCTGGATCGATTCTTCCATGCATTTTCGATTGATGATTTTCCATTTGATCTTTTCGATAATGTTCAATTGTACAACCTTCATGTTTGCATTTGAATCGATATATCTGAAATGAGAACGCTTTTTATAACCAACAAACTGTTCATATTTCTACATGCACAGGTGACCGACTGGTTAGCGTCACCGGCTTAAACGCGAAAGGTCAGGAGGACATTTTTCTTTTCTTTTTTTAATTCAAAGAAAAAACTCACATTTTCATCTTTAGCCAAATGGAAGAACATGTGCATTTGTCGTGCTCCGGCGGTCACTGGCTTCTGACATTTGCTGCATTCGCCAAGGACACGCTTTTTGGAGACGCTCGATGTGACTTTTTTGGGTTCCGATTCGACGCGTTCATTGGTAGTGGAGCCGAAGAGTGCGGCCACATTGTCAAGAACAGATCTGGAATGAAAATTAATAATTTATTGGTGGGAGATGGGTGAAAATTGGAAATTTTAAGCCAAAAATGAACGTCAGAACAGATTTTTGAACTAACAAAGTATCCCAAAACCAACATTTTGTCAGTTTATGCAAAAGAAAAATATGAATTTGAAATTTTTGTAACTTTAAAAAGGTTGCATTTTTTTCAACCAAGCTGGAACTTCTTCAAAAAAAATTAATTAAAATTTTAGAATCGGTTGGAAATCAAACAATCATCTTGAAATTGAGAAGGATTCAAAAATAGTCTTTTCAACTCACATAGGATTGAGAGCATCTAAGGCATCATCAAGTGCACTATTATCCAATTGACAATCATAATCATTCGAGCTACCATTTATCTTATTTGCTCCAAACAACGAAGCCAATGCTGAATTTCCATCCAAGTTCAAATCATCCAACGAGAATGTTGCTAAAAAATCAGATTCATTATTTCGATTGAATCAAAATAAATAATGAAACTCACGTTGATTTTCATTCTCCTCATTTTCGCCATTGATCTTGGTAGCTTTGGCAACAATTCCATCAAGAGCCGCATTTGAATCAACAGGTACAATATCAACAGTGGCACTGCTTGATGGAATTGCTTGTTCCGGAGTGCTTCCGACAAATGGACGTTTTCGACTTGTCCCATTTTGCTTGGTGTTTTTCGGGGTGGTGGAACCAATGTCAGCGACTGAGAAATCGAGCAATTTGAGGAACTGGAAAAAAAAAGAATTCATGAAATACGATTATTATGAGATTAGAGTAACTTACATCTGCAGCGACTTGTGCTTGTTGTCGTTCTTTGGATGATGGTGTAGATGAGGATGACCCGTTTGAAGTTGATGTATTTCTACCAGATGATTGATTTGATCCTGAAAAAGCGAAAATAATTCGCATTTTTTGAATTTGGTCAATCAAAATACTGATTATATATTAGAAAGAACAAAGTATTTTTACAGTTGAATAGTTAGAGAAACGTACTGTGTTTTGTGTTTTTTTTTTTTTGCATGTAGTTTCTTTGTTTGTACCGAGAATCAATGAAAACTGGCTAGGTTTACAGCCAGCAGTATTTTCAAAAATAGGTAAGAACAGGTACCGTAACATATTTTTTTTGCTATTTAATTTCTAATGAAGTAATTTCTTAGAAAAACTTAGAATATATTTAACAGTCGAATCAAAAACACAAGAACATTTGGTGAGTTAAAGGATTTTAGAAACGTATCAAACATAGGTGTTCATTTTATACTTTCAACAAATGAAGATTAACCAGTTTGATAGGACTAGAGTGAATAATTGACATATCCAGGTTATATGAGATGATTTTCTATGTCGGAATGGCTAATTCACTATATGAAAAAAATTTATATCATTCACTTTGAGAAAGTATATTTGCACACAAGCATTGAAAAAGGAAATAATGTTTTTTGAGTCAAAGGATTCGAGAAACGTAGTTCGCCCAGATTTACATTTAAACGCAGAAAGAAAATCAAATTGAGCCAGAATCATGGGGATACAGAACTAAGCTTCTGGAAACATGTTGAGAATTAAAAAAAAATCACAACAAAAAAAAATTAGGATTTAATTTTTTTTTTTGAACTGGCTGGCCACATCATTAAATTAAAGTAATCTGAGGGCTCAAAAGTCTTCACTCTGAAACGGTCCGTAATATCTAAAGAAAATTACGAATCGGACTCCAAATCGGTTCCCTTTCCTTTTTTTCAAAATTTACCTTTGACATAAAACATTTTTTTCATCACTTTTTTCGGGACCTTTTTCTGGATATGGAGAAATATGTCTTTCTCAATCTAGTTAACTTTAGGAATTAATTTTAGTGCCCTTTTTGTTTTTTTTCCAGAAGCCAATATTTTTTCTCCAAATTATGTAAATTGGTTTCAAATTGTTGTCAAGGAAAAGAGAAGACATATCAAAAGTTTATGAGTCGTTTCTTGATATTAAGAAATTGCAAAACGTATAAGACTCTGGTTCGAAAAAAAAGAGCTCAATAGACTATAACGGGCCTAAAAACTAGCCCTAGCCCGGCTCACATAAAAATTCTAACTAACCTCTGCCACTCGGCGAATACGACGCATTAATCCTCTTTGAAACATTTTGCGCAAAACACCTATCCATCAAAACTTGTAATTGCCTCTTCGCCGTCACATTATCCACATAAATAAACTTGTTCATATTCTTATTGTGTTTCGCATGTAAGTGTTCCCTCATCTGCGCATCTGATGCTCGATCCGTCAAACAAATCGGACATTGAAACGGTAACCAATTCAAATGCTCCGTTTTGATGTGCACTTCCATCTCTTCAGATGAGCTCTTCAATACACCACACTCCACACAATTCAAGTTCATGTTGGGCGAATTATTCGATATGGATTGGGGCTCTTTTGGTGTGACATCTGGGATAAGACATCCCCCACTAGAAGACCCGTTTTTGAGACGAGAAGCGATGTCATCAATCCCATTTTTTACATGCATAGATGCTGAAAAACGCCTCAATTAAACCTTGGTTTACAAATAATTGAACTCACTAGTCGCTTGCACTAAAAACTGTTCCAAAAGTGCTTTCTGTTTCTCGTCCAAATTCATGCCTTCTTTCGATGAAAACCCGTTTTGCATAGAAACTTCGTTCATCGCCGAAAAATCCCAAGCTCTTTCTGGAAAAAATTGGAGAAATTGAAATTGGCATTCTAAAAGCGAAAAAAGAGAATTAATAGGAAGAGAAGAATCTTTTTCTTCTTCATTCTTCTTTTTTCAACGTCTCCTCTTCTCCAAAAAATCAGCGAGATAGTATAGGGAGTAGAAGAGGGGTAGAGAAACGAACATCCCGGCCGCTATTTACCAAAACTATGTATTCGGCCGAAGGATGGGACGAAATAGTGTGGGTAATGGGGGAGGGTGGTCTAGAGAAAGACAAATTGAGCTGGAGGAGATGGGAAGAAGAAGAAGAAGAAAAAGAAAGAATCGGAGAAGAGGCAATGAATGTGGAGATCGGAAGGACTGACAATGAACCGAAAAAACTGGTTTTTTTCAATGGGTAGAAGCTTTACCTACTTTCCGATGGAAGAGTTATTTTGTGAAATGGGCGGAGCTTCGAGTTTCAGAAACTGGGATGTCCAGAATTCTGAAGGGTCCTGAAGGTCCTAGGTTAATCCTGACTCACAATTCTTGATTCGTAAAGCTTAAATTAGTTGGAAATGACAGATTTTTAAAAAGGACACGTTTTTGGCTTGAAAATAATTTTTTTGGCCTAGTTTTTCGTGAACTATTTTTTGATTTTTGATTTTGTGACCATTTAGATTTTTGCTGAATTTTTGGACCAGTTCTAGACACATGTTATTTTCTATCTGCATATTTTACTACAAAAGGTTTAAATTTTTTTTTCTAAGTTAAAGCTGTCATTTTTTATGAACTTGACCTAACTTTGAGTTGAAAACCTGGCAGCTTTAGTGAAAATCAACGTTCAAATTTCAAATTAAGAGACTTTTATGCCAAAAATAAAGGAATTTTCAAATTTCAGCATGTCGGTTCCAAAACTTAGAAATACGACGTTTGATGTGTAGGTAACCTAAATTACTGTATTATTTTTCAGCGCTTCACCTAGGTCAAAAATATATCAAGTTTAGGTAGCATGGTGGTCATTTTCCTTATCAGAAGTTTCATAAATCTAGTTTTACATCCTGTTTTGGAAATTTGTTTTCCTCCAATAATGAAAATCCAGGTTTTCAGCCCTCTAGAAATTTCAGAAGACCACCCATCAAACAAACAGAAATCATATGTAACAACAAATGAAAAATAAATATTCGATNTCCGAAAAAAAAAAAAAAACAGAATGACACAAATATAAACAGCGATGGAAAGGGGCACAAAAGGAGAAGAAGAAGAAGAATCGATCGATCGATTCAGAAGAATGACGATGATGATCATCGAAGAAGAAGAAGAAGAAGAATATAAATATATATGTATATGCATAAATAGAAGAAGAAGGGAGAGAAGAATAAGAAGGAGAAGAAGAATGTGCTATTGCTGCTGATAAGAAATAGGGCGACTGGAGAACGAACGAACGAAGAATAAGAAGAAGGGATTCTTCTTCTTCTTCATTTTGTAGTTGAGTATACATGTATTATAATTGGAGAAGTGAGTGAGGGTCGATGAACAAATGAGATAAGAGTTGATGTAGAGGTCAATATTGGGGGGACATGAATTTGATTATCGGAGGGTGAAACAGGATGCTCATTTTTGGCCTTATTTTTGTACAAGGCAAAAAATGGAGTGATAATGTGACATATCTCTTTGAAAGTGCCAGATGGAGCCATTTTGGTGGTAGAAAATTACTGATTCAAGCAGAAATTCGAATTTTCTGAGAGGCAAGGTTCGGATTACTATAGTTCTAGACTTTATTCTGGGAAAAAAATTTCACCTGTGCAAAGGGAAAGCAGACGAAGTTAAAACCCCTCTGATCAGCAAATCCAAAAAATTGAACCCCAATCCTTTAAAACTCCTTTTTTCAGAAAATGTCTCATTTTGGATAATATGGTGGCGGAAAATGGGTTCTAGACTACTGTAAGAGCTGAAACACTCTTGATCAACTAATTTTTTGAGTCATAAGCTTTAGTACATGAATCAGTTTTTCTCGTTGATTGTTACCGAACTAAGAAATTAGCGGATTTTTGAAAATTAGAACCCCAAAAAAATGTTTTTTTTTTAAAGTCAGAACCCCTGAATAACACCAGGTGCCACCCTTTTTCATGTACGAGGAAAATATTCAGAAACTCAAAACTGACACACGAGCGGTTACTGTACCGATGTGCAAGTTTTTGATGGAACTTTAGATCAAACTTAGCCTTTTAAAAAAATTTCAAGGGTTTTCTGAGATCAAAAAGTTTAGGCTGACAATACAGTAATCCCTATGACTCACGTGAAAAATTCCCAAAGGCTACCGTACTACCCCTCTCTTCTTCAAGTGTCTTCCTTTGTGAGGAAAATAAAGCAAAGAAGAAGTCGTCTGACTGAGCTCTTTCTCGCGCAGGAGCACACAAAGCACACAAACAACAATATTTCTTCTTCTTCTTCTGATTCAGTCGCTGTCATCGAAAACGAAGTACAGAACAACAAAGAGCAAGAAGAAGAAGAAGAAGAAGAGAAAAGTGGTGGAGCCTAGAAGAAGAAGGGAAGAAGGAGAGCTAAATAAACATTCCGATGGAAGAAGAAGAAGGAGAAGGGGAGCTGATAGATAGATAGACTCCCCTACCCGCTCCTCCGCTGTATTTGAAGAGCAGAAGAGCAAAAAGAAGTCGATGACTGACTCGATCAATAAACTCTTTCTCTTCTTCTTCTTCTTCTTCTTCTTCTTCTTCTTCTTCTTCTTTCACAGAATTTTTGTGGGGCTCAAACAAAGAAGAACAAGGTCAGAATGCGGGGTTTCTTCGTCGGAGAAGAAATAGAAGAAATGGAACAAAACAAAGAAACATTACCAACCGGAGAAAGATCATTATGTTGAAAAAAATAAATGTATTTTGCCAAAGGAGACAGCTTTTTAGCTCTTCACAAATATATTTATATTGTAGTTTCTGATTTTTTTTTGCTAGCGGGTACAAATACAAAAGTGATTTTCAGAAATTCAAGGAGAACTACAGGATATGAGTAAGATATGCAGGTTTAAAAAAGTGAATAGGTCAACAATTTTATTTATTTTACTTCATGTTTCGAGGGTTCAAAGTACACGTTTGTGTTCTGTACACCAGATTTCACTGGGAAATGCATGTTTTTTTTCGAAAAGCTAATAATTACAGTTTTTCTGAGAATGAGTATGATATGCAGGTTTTTGAGTACTGTAGTATTTGGCGATAGTTAAAAAATACCAGCTATTCAGGTAAATAGGTTAACCATTCTGCTTGGATTTTTGGGGTACAAAGTACACGTTTGTGCCTATTATACCAGATATTACGACATAATCATGAGAAGTTGGAAACTACAGTAATCCTAGTCATTTCGACAGTAATTTCTGTGGCTCTACAGTAACCCTAGCAGCTGATTGTTCTACTAAGGTAGTACCTCAAGGGCGCTCTACTGATAACCTCTTTTTTTAAACTCTAAGCAAGTTTTTGACAGAAATTCAAGGGTTATCGTATGTTTTCAATGAGAGAAACGGGAGCTACATTACTTCATGACCGGACTTTCAATAATCTACAGTAACCAACCGGACTTTATTTTGCATGTGAGACCTGAATTCTAGGCACAGTACCCTCCCAACATGAAAAAGTCGAAAAACACAAAAATAAATGTATTGGTGATGGAATAATAGTAGCAGAAGGAGATGAATCGCGCGCCTCTCCCCCTCCTTTCCCAATCGACATACACAAATACACATATATATTTGTCGTCAGTTCTTTCTGTCGGTCGGAAAGAAGAAGGAGCACAGCAAAAATCCGGCAAAGGTGTGTAAATAGATGAAGGAATGATGATGATGATGATGATGGCTATGAAGAAGACGAAGGCTCTCCTGCGCAGCACACACATACTTCTCTTTTTTTGCCACATCTGCCACTAATCACATAGGCACAGCTCATCCATATTATATTCAGAAGGAAGAAGGAAGGGAGAAGAAGATGAAGAAGGCGCCCTTTCTTCTACTGCTAGAAGAAATCAGGCACCAATTCATCGCTCGTCTTCTTCTGGTTTCCATGGAGCAACACACCCAGAAGGCCGTTTTCGCGCGAATGAGATTTTTCAAGAAACGAAGAGAGATGAAAAACAAATAAGAAGATGAAGAAGAAGTGAAAGAATAGATGAAGAAGAAGAACTTTTTTTTCTTCTCGAGTGACTGATAAGACACATTTACACTCATACACAATTGAGCTCTTCTTCTTCTTCTTCTTCTGCTTATTCTTCTTCTTCTCGGAAGAACGAGGAAAGCACACATTTTTAGTGATAACGTCATCAGTTGAGAAAAAGGAGAAAGTGAGTGAAGCGGAATGGACGATTGGGAAATGAACTAGGTTTTCAAAATTTCTAGATATAAGGAGAACATGAATAGCTTGCTGGTTATTAGGAGATAGTTTTTGAATCGGACTTTCCGAACTATACAAGGGTGAAACCTGAAATTTCTGAAACATCCCAGATCATAATAGAAATTCGTGAGTGAAGTGAATTGGACTGGTTAAAAAATGACTTCAAAAATTTCAGTTTTTAGCTATGAACTTTTTTCTCGAATAGTCCGATTCAGGATGACTGAGTTACATTTTGGAATTTAGATCTAATTTAGAGAACAGTATGATAAGTTGGGTCCGGATAAAGATTTTAAAGTTTGGCCCAAGTTCGTTAGAATTGGTGTGACCAAAAATAGTTCATAAACTCTTCAAGAGGTATTATTTATGTTTCCTCTTAAAATGAAGTATCTCCTACAGTAATTCACAAAATCTACAAGTCACATTTTTGATCAATAATTAGGAGACATCATTAGTCAAATCGAGAATTACTGTAGTTTCTGTGTTCCAGTTGAAAACTTATGAAATCATCTTCTGACAAGTTTTACAAACAAGCTTTATAGAGTAGTCTGATTCATAGAAACCGATTTAGACTTCGAAATTTCAAAAACTAGAAACACAAAAACTTAGAACCGATTGATTTGAAGTAAGATGTGCAGGTTGTTCAAGTTACTGTAACATGAACATAGTGACAATTGAACATCAATGTTTGATTTTAACGAAGTCGGCTTATCAACAGAATAAAAAATACTGTTCTTGAAGAAAACAAACTCTGAAGTTCAAAAATCACCTCAACCTCTCGAATTCATACTAACTAGAAAACTTTCAAGATAAAAATGAAATGAGCGAAAAAAGATAGAGTAGGTGAAAAAGTTATCGAGAAGAAAAAAACGTAGAAAAAAAAGAACAAACAAAGCGAAGAAGAAGCAGAAGAAGAAGAAGAAGAGGAAAAATCCAGGAAAAATACACAGAACAGTTTTTTGTCATCTTAGAGAGAACAAAAAAAATTCTCCGAAAATGAAGCAATTTTCCAGAATCCTTCTCTACCATCCTCTTCATCTCACACACTATTTCCGTCTCTCCGGGGAACCAAAAATGTCTGCGTCTCTTCGTCTCACACACTCTCTCGTTCGTCAGAGCTAGTACTCTTCAGAAGAAGAAGAAGAAGAAGAATTTTTGAGAAGCTTCTCTTTTTTCTAGAGCGAAACTAGAAGAAGAAGTAGAAGATGATGATGAGAAGAAGAAAACGGAGCAGGAGGAAAATGAGCATTTTGAGACAAAAATAGTTCATGTTCTTTCCAGGAAACGACGCTCCGCCCCCTTTTTCACTTCTGAAACCCTTGAGTCTGACAACAAAAAAACGAAGAAGTATAAGAAGGAGAAGAAGAAGAAGAAGAAGATTTCCATCTTTGTAGAAGATGTCAGAAGAAGAAGAAAAGGAGAAAAGAAGAAGAAGACGAATGAATTGGAGACAAACAGAGGTCACTCCTCAACATTCTGTATCACTTTTTCGAAAGAAGAAGAAGAATTCGAATCGCGGCGGCGGCGCCTGTCTTCTTCTTCTTCTTTTTTCGATGTGTGGAAGAAGAAGACGGCGAAACATGATTCTTTCTCAAGATTTTCTCCATTTTAGTAGTGATTTTAGAAAGGAGAGAAAAAAATAGAGAGAACTTTGGACAGTCTATGGGTGATGTTTACAGGTAACTGGATATTTGAGCTAGATAGATAACTGGGATGTGACATCAAGAAAAAGCACTATGCTCAGATCTCGAAGAATTCAGAAAAATCGGTACAAAGATTCTAGATATCTGTAGTTTCGTTTTTTCGCTGAAATTTTTTTGAAATTACCTTCCGAAGGGGTTTTGCAAACAAGATTCCTGGGTTAACCGGGTATGTAGATACAGAATTTGATATCCATTATTCAAGATGAAATAATCTTAATTTAGAAAAAAATTATTAACAGTGCAGCGCCTATCACTGATCGAATGTTACTGATTTCTACTATCAGTTTTGAAACTTTCTAGCCCCAGAAAAGAATAGCGTGAATTTGTTCAGGAAAAAAATCAGTCGATTTTTGGTACAAAAAATTGTTCAGATGACTAGAAGTATAATAGTTACAGCGCCTCTCAGAAAAAAAAACTACAAGTTGAACTGATGAGTGGGCCAAAAATTGAGGATCAGGATTTCACTAAGAAATCTACTCTAATATTCCTTTTTTTCTTAAGATGACGAAGATTCATCAGATTCTCAATGTCGAAATCTGTTTCTACGGATTTAATCACACCGAAAAAATGTTTCTTAATAATTTAAGAGAATTTAAAGATGAAGTTACAGTAAGTCTGGGTCAAAAATCACTCTCTCCTAAAATTCTTTAAAATTTACACTATCCTACTTGATTCACAATTTCAAACCATTTTCTTGTTTTTCCTCCGACGACCTTGTTATTGTTCATCGTTCTCTTCATCATCTCCTTCTTTTTCTGTTCGTATTCGATGACAAACGGAAAATAACCTTACTCATCCATTCATTGTCAGAATAAGAAGAAGAAGATGATGAAAAGAAGAGAAAAACGAAAACTGGATTCAGAATTATCTGACCACAAACAAAAAAGTTGTTTTTTTTTTTTGAAAATGACAAGTCAGAATTCTCTAGGTTGCTAGGAAGATGAAGAAGAAGAAAAAATGAGAAGAAGATGAAGAAGCTGAGTCAGAAGGCCCCAGACTCTTCTCATTCATTTTTCTATTTCTTCCACTTACACACATACCACAAGACTCTTCTTCTTCTTGACTTTTTGTCTTTGTCTTCTTCTTCAAAGCACATACAACATTTTGTGACTTCTTCTTCTTCTTTTTTTGAATTCATTGGAGTTTTTGTGAAGAAGAAGAAGATGAAAATTGAGATGAAGAGCACACAAACAAAGGGATCCACAATACTTGAACAAAAAACATACTTTCAATCGAGGATTCTAGATTTTATACAACAAGGAAATGGATTTATACGTTTTAAAAACAATCGTGAAGTTTCAAATCAACTGACAAACTTCAGTATCATTCAAAACACGATTCACAACAAGAAGCAAACAAAAAATTCAACAGTAAAAGAAAAATATTTATTTTCCGAGAGAACTACACACGTTGAAAAGTTCGGCCATATTGAGAAGAAACTAGTCCGCGTTGAAATTGATGGCTGAAATATTGGTTTTTCAAGATAAAAATGTACATTCATCATTTAATTAACATCTCAGGTGAAAGATTATGATTTTTAATCAACTGAAAACCCCCTCAAAATTTTAAAAAACAAGTAGACATCTTTTTAGCTTTAACTCTTCATATAAATATGTGACGTGAAAATCTTGTTCAAGAATCCTGAAACATCAGAGATCTTGAGTCTTCGCAGACAACATTTCAATTATCCAATCGATCAAATTTTATGAAACAATTCAATTACTATTCTGACTATTAAACCCTGAACGAGAAAAGTTTGGGTTTTTGATCGTTTTGGAAAAAATGTTTTTTTTTTGACTTTTCACCTGTTAATTGAATTTTAGTTATTTGAAACTAGAATATAATAATAAAAATAAAGAGAGCGTAAATCAATTTTCTATTTATTTAGGCGCTAGTTTTGTGACTGAAAGATTGACAAATTTTTTTCTTTGAATAACCTTTGTAAATGTAAGATTTTTGTTGGTAAACAAGATTTTTAAGCATTGTTCGCAGCGCTTAGTTTAATTTAATCAATTCACATTTGAAATATTGAATTCAGTCCCCATTTTTACCCAAGTTAAATCAAACTTTGCTAAAAATTAGATAGTTTTAGACAAACTTGAAACAGCATTTTTTACAACACATTGAAATTTCAAATTCAAAAACCAATGAAATGGTTTTCATTAGACCTACTTCAGAGAAAAAAGATCATACATTCGTCATTTGAGCTATGATTCTGGAAAATTTTCGAATGTTTGAGCTCTTTTCTATTTTATTGGAAATATTATAGAACCTATGAGATCTCCCCTGTATAGCTAATAACTTTGAACTTTAGCCACAAATAATATTTTTTATGCTCTTTGATGTTCAAAACATCATTTTCCGCTCCAATAACTATCATATTTGACGATGAACCCTCATCTATTGTATATTTTTAGCAGGTGTTTTTTCTTTGCAGGTTTTTCACGTCTCCAACAATTTGTTACTTGCAGAACCCATGGATTGTATTCCTCAAGGATATTTAGATAGTTCGGAACTTATGAAGTCATTATCCCATATTATTTCAATTGCCGAGATTCCTTTTAATATTTATGGTATTCTTTTGATCTACTATAAAACTCCTTTTCGAATGAGAAATATGAAGTTCAGCATGCTTATTGCGCATGTATTAAGTACAATATCCGATATTATGTTAGGCACAATGACCATACCATTTGTTTTCTTCCCCGCGATATCTGGAACTCCTCTTGGAACCCTTTCCGATATTGGAGTTAATGCATTTGTCCAAACTTTTGTAACAGTTGGATGTGTTGCAGGTGAACTTAGTGATCATACTAGTCTTGAAGTAGAATTTAAAGTTTTCAGAAGTTGGATCATCAATAGCATTGATGTTTGAAAATCGACACAGTCAATCGGTTACGAGTAATTTTAGAATTCAAACCCAGCTGGGACGGTATATTTTCACGGTTGTTAATCTATTGACACCGTTCTGTTTTATGATTGCGATTTTTTTGCAAATTCCGGAACAAGAAACTGCAAGAGACAACGTTGTCAGGGTAAGATTATGGGAGCTACTGGTGCGGGCCACTTGAAGTGGACCTGGTTCACAGAAAAAGTAGATCAGAACAAGAATCCGGCTGGACTACCCACGAAGTTTTAAGAAAAAAGCAGACCTAGTCTTGTTTTTGAATTTTGCTGAGTCTGGACCCACAAATTGAAGAGCAGTGTACTGATTTTGGTCCAAATTTTGGAATCTCAATTCGAAAATTGCTCGGGCGAATTTCAGAAAAGTCGATCCTTTCTCGTCTTTTTGGGTCCGAATCATGTTATTCAAAAAATAGGACTCTGACCCCGTCTTTCCATTTTTTTCATTCAGACCTAAAAAACGAAGAGTTGCGGCAAATTTCAGAAAAATCGGTCCTTGTTAGATGTTCGGTTCCGAATCATTTTATTCAGCGAAAAAAAAGAACCCTTGCCGTTTCAGAAAAAATTGTAGATTATATCATATGTAGCTTCAAGTTTAATCTTGTTGCTCATCAAATCAATTCAAGTAAAAAAAAATCTACATATATACATTAGTAGAAACGTATTCAGTCCCATTTCAATCTTTTTTCTAGGAAAACCCTTGCCTTACACCCGAGTTTTTCAATTTCTCCATTATTGTCGTCACCGATCAGGCACGTCTTGTCGGATTTTTCTTCGTCCTAATGACATTTTTTTACACGTTTCAAGCAATATTCTTTATTTTACACTCTTCGTGGTATCTCTGCCGTCCTGGAAAATCAAATCACCTTAGTGAGCGGACTAAGAAAATGCAGCGGAAGTACTTTTTCGCAGTCTGTATTCAAATTTCTATACCGCTGGTAATAATTATCACACCAGTGTATTACTTCATTTTTTCAATAGTCACTGGCTATTACAATCAGAGTAAGTGATTCAAATATTAGATATCATGGGTACATAGGATTTTTATAGAGCTCAACAATCTGTGCTTCATAGTAATGTCGTTACACGGGTTTTTTGCCACAATCGTTACTATCATGTTATATGAACACTATCGAGTATTCACTGTTAGTTTGATACTTTGTCGGAAACAACCAATGTTGACACCATCGACAAAGAGCACGGCTGATATAACAATTGTGCATTGAACGGAAAATGAACACCTAATAGTTGTGTATTTTTTGAACAAGAGCAACTGGAACAACAATAGTTGATCTTGAATTCGATAAGAGCGTTGTTAGTGTTTTTTGGTTTTTCGTGAAAAGAGCTTCCATGGGGTAGTATTGTGCTCGGTTGGTTTCCTTTCTATCATTAAAATCGAATAACAAGGTATAATTTTGGAATAAACCTAAATTCAAAACTTGTCATAATGTGTTCAGACCCGTCCGATTTAGGAGCCAAGTAACAAAGTCAGTTTCATATTAAAATTTGTTTCATCCCCAGCCCAATCTGTGTAGTTTCTTTTTTACGGTCCCAATATCATTTTTTGTCTTGTTAATAAACATTTATCAATTTGCTATGTTCTTTGTCCTTTTCAACCTCATTACTCATTACATCCCCTTTACATTAGTCTATAGATTTTTTCAAGCATATCAAAATCATTGTCTTTTTGTCAAAGTTATATTTTCATTTCGAAGTATCATTACATATCTCATGAATAAGTCTAACTGCTCATTTTCTTTTCTGACAACTGCTGATTTTATGAGAACTTCTTCGATTATCCTATCTATATTCACACTTCCTATCAACTTGACTGGTATATTTTTGGTCTATTACAAGACACCTTCCGGAATGTCTAGTCTCCGATCGGCTTTGTTAAATGCACATTTCTGGAATTCTCTGGGAGATTTTGTGGTTGGAACCTTAACTATGCCATATGTATATTTTCCTTTGATTTCTGGAATACCATTAGGTGTCCTCGAAAAAATTGGGTTAAATGAATTCGTCCAAACTTATTTTGCTATTGGTTTTATTGCTGAAATGGGTGCTTCAGTTGTTCTAACTCTCGAAAATCGTCATTATAACTGTGTACTAAGTGACTACAAGATTCAAGGACTCTGGTTTCGCCGGTTTTTTGTAGTTTTCAACTGCTCTATACCATTTATAATGATTATCCCTATGTTCCTAAATATTCCAACAGTCCAAAATGAAACAGTTGTTTTAGTACAGGTATCGCTCTCTGAATAAAGATTTTATAGAAATCTCCCCAATGTTTTTTGCAGATTACTAATTGCCCGGCACCAGAATACTTTTCCATGAAAAAAGTGGTGGTGACAAATAAACCGGATATCGTTGGCTCTACGTTTTTTGGGTTGATCATTATTTTCTCTCTTGAAGGATGGGCTTTCTTTATTCATACTATTCATTTTCTATACAGTGCTTATGCTAGATCTACTTTATCAGAGAGAACTCGTAGACTTCAGCGGAAGTATTTCTTCTCATCAATTTTACAATTCTCAATCCCGATTTGTGTATTGGTATGTCCAGTAGGATATTTTTGTTTTTCTATCGCGACTGATTATTACAACCAAGGTATGTTTAATGGTTCGTGGGAACTAAATGTGTCTAGGAAGATTGAAGACACATCATGTAATCAAAACTAATCCCCTAAATCTCATCCAGAGTGGAGATTATCCGTTTGGTAGTAGCCGTTGGGATTCTGTAAGTACGTTTTCACACTTGAATATTTTATGTAGAACCAAGTTGAATTTTATAGCAGCAATCATTTTTGTTGGGCAATCGAGCTCGTCGAAACTGTGAAAATGTTACTGTCCATTTTTTTCCGAGGAACATGAAATCTCAGATATCACCAAAAAACGTGTATCTACAACACTAGCAGTCAACTTCACTGTTTATGCTTTTGATAACAAAACTATTTTCAAAAAAAAACTTTAGATGAAGATGAACATTTGGAAAAGGATAATAACTCGAAAAAAGTAATATCTCAGCTTTGAAACGTATTCTTTGTTCACCAAGGTTTACTAAAATTTTGTTTTTACTTTACGAATTTGAGTGCCATCCTTGCGCAAGGGCCATGCTAATCTTCTCTGTATTGTTCCACTTTTAGTATTTTTTTTTTCGGAAAAACGAAAACATATCGGGGAAAAGGGACTAGGCTTATACCCATAGTTAAAATTGTGATCGGCAGTAGACGGGTTGGGACGAGTGGTATGCACAAAGTGTTGTAGAGTCTTATAATATTCTAAAATGAAAATTTGTTTTTTGTTTCATAGTTCGTTTTTCAGCATTCAACAACATTTTCTTTCTTATTATCTCAATCTATGGATGTTGCTCAACTATTTCAACGATTCTAATCTATGATCAGTATCGAAAAAGTTTTCTGAAAATGTTTTCGACTGGAAATAATACGCATACTAATACAATATCTGTCAAAAGTGTTGTTGAGTCGACTTTCATTCATTGATAAATTTTTTTGGTCGGAACAAGAAGTATGATTCAGCCGGAAGAACTATGAAATATCTCTAGAAGAAATATAAAATAAACGTGAAACGTACATGGAGCAGTGTTCAACTTTTAATCCCATTTTGGGAATATTTCATTTTCTCAAATTTTGTGTCAAAATATGTTACAGTGCACCAAAATTTCTAAAATTTCTCAAAAATCTTGGATAAAAAAATTAAATTATAGACTGACTCCTTCCATGTCGTTTATAGTCGTTTGACGATTTCTGCTATCATATTTTTTAAGAGACTGCGAAAATCATAAATTTTATTATTATGTGAATTTGTGCATTGAAAAACATAAAATTTCGTATACATTAGTATTTTATATACTTTTTTTTCGTCGTGTCACTCACTTTGTTTCTAACTTCCGGAAACCTCGTAACGACAGTTTGGGTACTCTTTCATCAAAAATACGTGTTCAGTCCAGTAATATGCACTAAAAACAAAAATTTGTATAACATTTTTTAATTTTCAATTTGTAATAATTTCGCAAAACTATTATTTTTGAAAATAAAACAATAAACGCGAAACGTGAAACGTATTTGTTCTTGGAAAATGAACAATCGTTCAAAAAAAGGTAAATTTTGGTATGAATAAGCCACGCCTCTCCCTTTTCTTTTTGACCACACCCACAATGAATCAAGGAAGAAACGAAGAAGAAAAGTCAGTCTCAAACAAAGACCTCCACGAGAATGTCGATGCTTGTAAGGACTAACGATTACTAACCCGTAAGTTGTTAGGGAAAAGAGAGGTTGGGATAGTCGCTGATTCTGAAAGTTCGAGACGATTTTTGAAAAAGTTATGGGGATCGAGACTTGCTTTTGATGTCAACATGCTTTATTTACACAATATTCTAGTGGATTTTTTCAAGTATTTTATTTTCCTATTTACAGATGTATACTGTATCTAGACTACAGTACTCGATCAATCATCAATGTTAACGAATCAACAATCCACATCACTTCGATCATCTGAATTGAAACTCCAATTGGGGTCGTTCCTACTGAGGTAAAACAATTTTGAACTCATTAACAATGCAATAAACACCTTTTATTAAAGGAATCAATGAACGTAGAAGAATGGATGTCAATTTCAGCTGATTACTGGAGACCGGATGCGAAAGAAGCCCACTAATAGTTTTAGTACACTATTTTTTATTATTTATTTTTTAAATGAATTATATGAATATTTTTCTTCTTGATCTATTCATCCGATTTTTAAGAAACAAATAATGTTTTGAAAACATGAATAATTCCAAATCTGAAGCGGAATTTTTTTTAACTTGTCAACTGTGCCACGAAATTTTTCTTCCGCCTGCACTTTTTTTTCGGCAACATCCGAACAAATTTCAATTTACTTTGGGTTCAAATATTTCTTTGCAAGCCGACAATACGAGAGTGAAAACGTAATTTTTTTATAACTCCCATTTCTTTCAAGTTTTTGAATTTTGTAAAAAAAAAAGGTTAATGCAAATAAACATTTTCACACGCTTTACTATTTTACGGGTCCTCACATGTGTATGAATGTTTGAAGTGGGCAAGGGGTAAAACAACAATATTTATGGTCAAGATTTTGTGAGAATGGATAAAAATGGTATTTTTCTCAATATATCCAAGAACACGCAAAACTACGTTTCACGTACTGATGATAACTAAATTCAGAATCTGAATTTCATTGAATCTATCAAGTTGTAGCTAACATAACGAACTATTGACAATTTTGATTATGCTATCCCATCGAAACTTGGATTTTTTTCATTAAAAGTTCATAGAACATGTTCTCTTTAATTTCATTCTATTCCGTTATATTTGGTTGATCGTATACTATTATTCAATATCGCGCATGAAAACCCTGGGTTTAAGTTGAGATCCTGGCTATTCCAAACTTTTTTTTTCGCCCATATTTTTTCCCAATTATACCTCATTGTTTCTCGATGTTTTTTTTAATATCATTTCTCATTATTATGTTATGTTAAACTTCACGTGGCAAACACGTATTGAATAAATAAATAAATTAAAAAAAAAAAAGATGTTTGCTTATTTATAAAGTTCAAGAATCAGTTATAATCAATTTTTGAAGCGTATTTTTCCGGAGTTATATAAAAAGTGAAAATTCATCAAAAAATTTGTTTTCACTTCACGAATTTTCGTTTCATTTTTGCGCGGGGGCCATACTCATTTTCTCTGTATTGTTCAAACTTTAGTATATGTTCTCGATAAAAAAAAAACGAAAATATCAAAAATTATTAGTGTGACCGACAGTAGACAGGTTGGATGGATTATATGGAGAGTGTAGAAGCGGAGCATGAAAAGCTGATGAGAAAAGTGTGAAAATACACTTGAGAAGACGCAAGAACAGTATTTACAATTTTTGTGAAAAAGAAAAGCGAATTATTCTGTTTTAGCACATTCAAACATCATAAACTAAAATACTGTAAGTTTTCTTTTGAATCGATGGATTTTTTTAATGGATTTTTTTCAATACTCTCTGTCATTTTTTTATTCAAAAATACAACACAGTTCCAACACAAGTATAATTAATGGCAGCTTTTCTTTTGAATAGTCAACATTTTTCTCTCCTTCATCTGAATTCTCCGAGCAGTTTGAAAGAATAAAAATGAGGCAATAAATAAAAGAATTCGAATTCCATATGAAACATAGATGTTATGTGAATATGAAAAAAATATTTTCTTTTTCAAAAATATATGATTCTAAGGTGGTCCGTATGTCGCTTGTGGGCTTCTTGAAAATCATTTGATCTCTGCAAAACTAATCTAACACTATACTAATCAAATCAAACACCAATAAACTCAATTTATGAAACTATTTTTCTCCTAAAAAAAAAACGTTTTTTCTATTATTTCTTTTTAGCATGAACTTTGCTACATCTCCATTTATCTATGCAACAGTTTCAAGTACCTTGACACTATTTGGCTTAACCATAAATATATTCGGAGTATATCTAATCTACAATATCACCCCAAAACGTATGTATAATATGAGATGGACTATGTTGAATACACATATTTGGAGTATGATAAGCGATCTGATGTTTGGGATTATGACAATTTCCTATATATTTTTCCCGGTTATCGCGGGAACTCCTCTAGGGCTCCTGAACTATTTTAAAATCCATCCTTTGGTTCAAACATATATTGCGAGTTGTTGTATATCTGAAGTTGGCTCGAGTATAGTTCTTCTATTCGAAAATCGTCATTATCATTGTGCCACAGACAAGTTCAGAATCACTACACCATTATTTCGGTATCTATTCATTTTCATGAACTACTCTGTTTCTTTGATCTTCATTCTTCCTTTATACTTCATTATCCCTGATCAAACTTCTGCGAAAATTCAGATTCTTCGAAAATACAACTGTCTAAGTGAAGTCTTCTACACTCATCGAATCACGATTCTGACTGATGATCCCCGCATTGTTGGAGTCATATTCATTCTTGTCACGATTTTTATTTTCGGTCAATCTATTTTCTTTCTAACCCATTCTGTTATTGCTTTATATACATCGGCAAATCAGAAAACACTCTCGGAGAGGACAAAAAGTCTACAGAGAAAATACTTTTTCGCAGTTTGTCTTCAAGTAATCTAGATTTGAACTTGTGCTCCCTCACATTTTGTATATATTCTTTCAGATATCAGTGCCAATACTTCTCGTACTATTCCCTGTATACTACTTCACTTTCTCAATAATCACAAATTACTACAATCAAGTACTGAATAATTTTACCTTCCTGATAATTTCAATGCATGGTTTAGTATCAACAACCACAACAATATTAATATATGAAAACTACCGCGAATATACTATGGGACTGTTTATATGTCGTCAGGAGAGACGTACTTCCATTATTTCCGTGAAAAACTTTGGAGATGTCACATTTATTACTTGAATAAATACTGTTCATTCTGATTTTCTATTCATTTCGCAAGAAGACAATTTTGATCTATTAGACGAAATATTGAGTGAAAATGAGAGAGTAGATCACTTGTAGATCGAAATATCTCAAAGCGAAAGGAATAGAAAAACGAAATGAACAATACCTATTTTGATAAAAACCAATAAAATTGAAACTTCATCAAAAAATTTGGAACGCTTCACGAATTTGCGTGTCATCCTTGCGCAGGGGCCATGCTAATCTTCTCTGTATTGTTCCAATTTTAGTATATGTTCTCGGAAGAACGAAAAAATATCTTGCTAACGAGAATATATACCCCTAGTAAATAATGTATCCGACAGGGAAACGGGTTGGGTGAGGTGGTATGTAGAAAGTGGAAGGGCGGGGTATTGACACCTTTCATGAAAATGTGTGAAATGTTTCAACAAGAGCAGTTGAAGATGTGGTTTCTGTGATAATGGTTCTGATATAAAAAAAAAGGATTTGAAATTTTCAATATTGAAAAGAATATGATTGTATGGCTAGTTATATAGCATAACAGGTCTGAATCGAATTGAAATTCGAAAATATATTTTATTTCAACGTAGTAAAGAAAAAGGGAATTATTTACTTTCCGACGTGGTTGGCCCGTTTTCCAACGAAAGCGGCGATTGAGGCGACGAGAACAGCGAGGAAGACGAATACAGATTTCATTTTTGGAATGAGAAATGGTTGATTGACAAGAGTATATATATTGAGCAATATGCGTGGGAAGAAGAACATGTTAATCGAATTATTTCTGATTTGTTGGGAATATGATCGATGGGAAAACATGATATGAGACCGGGAAAAAGAAATATACTGCTCTGAAAACATTTAAAAAAAGACCTAATGGAGCAGTCAAAGTTTTGAACAAGATTTTTCAATCTGTATGCTATAGACTTCTGAGCCTACCTCAACTTCAAAGTGACTGATAAATTGCGAGAAACTAGCATTGAATGGCACCAGTTCGAGAATAAAAAAGGAACAGAAACAATTTGTCTAGAATTAATATCTAAAATTTCATCAATACCACGCGCCCCGCCCCGTTGGACAAAGCACGCGACGCAAGACGCAACGCATGATTTTCTCATTGAAAAGTTAGCGTTGCGTGTTTGCGACGCGTGCTTTTCCATGGAGCGCGTAGTACCGATACAATTTTTGACTATACATCACCTGATGAGAATAAAACAGTCTCTTCAAATGTGTGGCGCTGACTGAAACTGAAAAAAAAATTTCCACATGAAAAGATTACTCGAGCCTCATAATTTTTTAATTTCATACGTATTTTCTCTTCGCCTGTTCTCGCCTATCAGAAAAAAAAAGTTTCTTTTTTTCAAAATAAAACTTTTCATTACTTGACAATGTTACATAAAAAATTGCGAAGTCTATCTTCGAAAATTATTACCTGAGTATTATTTCAAAACCCGGATTTGATTTGAATGCAAATAAACTATACAAATATTTTCATGGAATTATACCTATTTCAGCATCTCTGAAAGTACTGTTCAGAATGTCGGAATACTCGCGACGATCCATCAATTGAGAAAGAGTAGCTGAAAAAGTGTTTTTTTAGAAAAAATAAATGATAAATTCACAAAACTTACGGAGATCTTTGAAATGAGAAATCAAGTTATCATACAAAATCGTCCAGAATCTTTTTTCAAAATCAGTCAATTTGCACATGTGTTTGATCAATGACAATTTGGTTTTAGTTGGATAGCGAGATTTGCACTGAAATTGTTTCATTTTTATTTTCACTTATGAATAATTTGATTATAAGGAGATGGCCGGAACGTGACTAATTGTGAACCTACAGCGAAATGACTCATTCGGCGCGGCGACAAGCCGAATCCACGCTGTTATTCAACTATAACGGCTCGTCACTTATTCCAGATTCTTCTGAAACTCACCATTTCGTTATATCTGACTTTTCTAGCTTTCAAATCGGCTAATTCATGCATTTTCCAATATGACTCGAAAGGCGCTTCAGAAAGCTGATAGAAGAGTGATACCAACATCGGGGAATAAAACCACCTGTCGAACTTGGCGCTAGAATTATCAATTTCTAAAAGTTCATCATAATTTTTGGTCAATTCGTTCATCACAATCCCCAAATAGCGATCGCGAAATTCAGCACGATCGCGATCATAACCATCGTCTGTCCAGTGCACATATATCTAAATTCGAATTCTCTTTCTAATCGTTGTAAATTATGCTCAGAAAACTAACCGATTCTTTTCGTTCTCCGATGCTTCGGTATGTCTCTCGTAATGAATAAACATCGATTCTACTCGCTTGAACACAGTGTGAGATTAATTCTCTCCGTTCTGAAATCTATTTGTATTTTTTTTTTCAATAAACGCTATTTCATTACGATTCTCGTAATTGTCATCTATTCCACAATTTCTTGCTTCCAAATATCTATTTTCATGTTCCATTTCTCTTCCATATCTGTCATTATGTTTCTTGATACCGTCTTCTCTGAAAGTTAGAGATATTTAAAATGCAATAGTAGTTTTAAGAAAAAAATTCAAAACGTTTAGTGAAGGGATCTCTTGATATATTTTGAACCGCTGAGAATGACTCCATGGTAATTTTTGCAAAACACCTTACAGAACGGAAATAGCGGGATTTTCTGGACAATTTCAGCTGGTTAAAAACTTCGAACAACATCCATGAAGTAATTCTCATTGAAAATGTTAATTACAAAAGTTATGAACGACTTTTTTTCCGACACATCACTGAAATTTTTCCGATTTCGAAATTTTGAGAGTGGATTTAAAAAACCTATTGCGAAAAAATCTCTTGCAATTAAGAAATACCGAGTCTGATGCGTAGAAATTGTTTTGTATGGCGTTCTATTAGAAAATCGACCAGTTCCTTTTGCGTTATATTGTTCCCACTCTGACATGCTATTCTCTTCTGTTCCAGATGACATATATGCATCTAAAAATCCACCTCTGGCCTTGTCCACGATTGGTTCGTCATTTAACATCTGAAAATAAACTTTATTGGTCAGTATTTCCAGGCCGAAAAACTCACATAACTAGCTAAATTTCTACCCGAATAAGAATTATTTCTAAGTAATCTTCGAATATACGATCTAAAAGTGAATATTAAAACAATATGTGTGTCGTTTGAAACATTTCAAACGTACGAATCTTCGTCCATGTTTTTCGACTTTCGATGATCAATGACAATCGGCCAATAAACACCGTTTGTTTTTCCAAAAGGCCATTCGTATTTTTTTCGCAGTGAGTAGTATGTGATTTGTGAGTAGTCCCACTCTTCGTCATCGTTGAACACTGCAATATTTTTTACATATAGCTTTCAGAGTACCAGCGACACAAAAAAATAAAGAACTTCCCACAAGAAGAATCCCATAAGAATTTTGAAGGAGCGCTGTGAAATGAATTCATAGTTGGTTGAAAAATATGTATTTTTCTTTTATTTTTTAAAATTTAGTGTGGGAGCTCCAAATGAACAAAAATACTGATAAATTTCTCCAATTTTAAGAGAAAAATTGATTGTCAGCTCTACTCACGAAGTATTACTCAAGTTAGAACGACTCATTGATGAGAAACACTCTTATGTGACTCTCAAAAAAATTTCAGTAGTAACATTCCCTCACTTTTCGAATCTTTGTCATAATAATCGTCGACTCCGAGTAATCCGTTCACCATCTTCATAGCACTATACTTGAAAGTTTGTATTGATAAGCCTGTGAAATAATACATACATTATCACGATAAACCACTATTTCACCTTTTGGTGGACCATTTTCGTCGAATTCCAATACCTGCTTCGTTTTATGTAGGTCTGCGCGGTATTTTTCAGCTTCTTTTCGAGCAGTATCAATATTACAATTTTGAAAACTATAAAATCGCTCGTAACATTGTTCTTAAAAAAATTATGCGGTAAATTCAGAAGTAGTATAATCGACATACCTTTTTCAGCTTTTGTTGGAAAATGTCTTCGAACTTTTGGTGGTTTCTGACGGTCAAAATGAAAGTCTTTATTGATCGTTGGCTTTGCGAAAGTCGGAGAAATACTGTTATCTACATGCTTATTCCTGAAAAAATGTAATATTGACGAAGAATGGGACAATCAGATATTATGAATTTCAACCTGAATCCTTCAAAACATTATTTCTCAAAATTAAAAAATAATTCTTCAGACAAAACCCCTTACACTGGAGTAGTTGTTGCATCTTTTTCGACGAACGCACTTCGAAAGGCGCTGTCTGATTGTGGAGTTTGAGCAAGTCTAAAATAATATAACTGTTTTTTTGAACGTAATCACGTTGCCTACTTGACCATTTTCATCGGTGGTTCTCCTCTTGGATGAGCACTCTGTTGTTTTTGAATTTGTGCATAATCCACTGATGTTTGCTCTTTGAACTGTTTCAACTTTTCTCGCTCTTTTTCCTTTTCATCCACTTTTTCTTTCTGTTTTTCAATATCACTTCGTATTTTTGATATTTCCTCTGCTTTTTGGATCCTTTTAGCTTCCTCCTCTTGGTTCTTCAATGCCTGTTCCAGTAATTCTTTCTCTCTCTGAAAATACAATTTTGATAAAAATAGTTACTTTTTTCACCTACTCTTTTCTTATCTGCAGCTTCTTTAGCTTGCCGCTTATTCTCAGAGATGCGATGCATTTCTATTTCCATATTTCTTCGTTCGAATCGTTCGCGTTCTTCAATTTGTCGTTGTCTTTCTTCGGATTCTTCCCTCTCTTTCTTTTTTCGAGCTTCTTCCTCCTCTTTTGCGATTCTTAAACAAAAGATCATTTCGAGACAAAACCATGAAAACTTACAGATCGATCTCTGTTTCAGTCGATATCGACTTTGCCACATCTGAAAATGAAAACATAATTTTTGGAAACACGAGGAAAAATTTACTAGGAGAATCATCATGTGGTGAACTTTGTGCTGGCGACGAGCTGCTACTTTGTAGTGTTCCTTGATCTAGAACGATGAAAAATTTGAACGAATGTCTCTGAATTTTTTATTTTGAATGTGGTCGAGTGTGATAAAAACGAATCACTGTAAAAATATCACGTTATTGAGATTTGATTGTGATTTTTTTATGGACACAACATGAGATTCTTTCTTTCGTTGGTCAAATAAAATCGTTTTTTTTCTAAATTCAAGTTGGTTCACCTTTTTTCAGTGTGTCATCAACTTTCGACTTGCGTGGGATTCTTGGCAACGCAGACACTTCTGGTATATTTTCGGATACCCGTGAAATTGACTTCTGCTTGGTTGAATCTTTGATACATGGAGAAGAGCTTCTGGCAACAACACGAGGTATTTTTACTGGTTTTTCAACCGGAACAGCTGAAAAAAATTTTTCAATAAGGCAAGCGCCAAAATTTGTTGTCTTCAAATCATCTATGACTTGTTGACTACTTTTTCATCTAATCAAAAATATTGTGAAATTGCAGAAAGATGGCACTCTGTAAATTGAAAAACGAGAGAAATCAACCACATTCACAAAATCTCCCATCCCTTCAGAGGCGAGCGTGGCGCGTCGCCTGCTGCCGTTTGAAAAAACACAATCTTTTTGAGAGAGACATCAGAGTAAAGACGCACGCGACGCGCCACGCTCGCATCTGAATGAATGGGAGATTTTGTGAATGTGGTTGATTTCTCTCTATTTTCAATTTACAGAGTGCCATCTTTCTGCAATTTCACAATACCTTTATTGGTCATATTTTCGTGCGAAGGAAGCGAGATTTTTATCTTCATAGGTGGATATTTCAGCTTTTTAATCCGGTCTCTCACGACTTTCCGTGCTTTATAGTATGATCGTTTTTCATATTTAAAATCATAGCGTAAATCGATCATACTTTCAAGGCGTTCGCTGAATAATCTGAAAAACAAAAAAATTAAATAGAAGCATTATACATGTCTTTTACCTTGGATTTTTCTCCAGGCTTCGCTTTGAAATCAAGCAATTGTACAATTCGCGATAATTCACTGGATTGTTTTTCACCCGTTTCACTTTTGATACCGATTCCAGACACTTTTTATGTTTCTTTTCAGGTTTCGACAATTTTCGCAAACCTTTTTTCGTAAGGAACTTGTTCAGCTTTTTGCTATATTTCTCCAATTTTTGCATTGATTCTGCATTCAAAGTTACTGGAAACACAAACGATTTGATAAGACAACAGCTGCAACAAACCTTTACGATGTTTCTTATTAATAATATTATAGTTTTTCGATAAAGTAAGTGGGACAGTGGCGTTTAACTTGTCAAACTCGTTAGTGCGATTTTCCACTTTATTGTCCGGAAGAACTGGATCTGTCGAACGCGAGAAGAAACTGGATGGCGAAACAACTGAAAAAATCAAATCGTTTTTGAAAAGGGAAAAAATATTACCATCTTTCTTTTCCGGCAAACTGACGATTTGAAAAAACTTTTCAGTTTTTCTCAACTCCCTCTTCAGATTCGACTTTAATGCTTGTTTTCTTTCAGTGTATGTTCGATGTGCTGAAAATATGACCATAAACTTCTTTTGTTTATTTTCTATGTAAAAATCATGCCTTTTGGTATTTTGATTCTAACTGTCAACGGTGAGGCATCAATGGTCGCTTTGACGATACACTCCTCGTCGACATCTATTCCAGAGTCCTGAAAAACGAGAATGAAACAGTTTACACGCTTGTGCTGATAAATCAGCGTTCAAAGTCATTTAGATTTAAAAAAAAAGATCGAAACTTCCATCTGAATCTCTTGAACTGAAATTTTTGATGCTTGAAATTAAATTTTCTGCACATTTATATACTCACTTCAACCTCGCGCATCTATCAAATATTGTTCTTCTTTTGTGTTACTTTTCGTATTCCTGAAACAAATATTTTCTATATTTTTAATCGAAACTTTAAAAAAAAATTTTAAGCAAAAAAAACGAAAATAAATTTTTGCCGCGATACTGTGCACACAACGAGACCCAATCAAAGACACACATGTTCCTTCTATTTCACGTTTTCAAGTTTTCTCCAAAAGTACACATATTTTGAGATTATCGTGTGTTTTCATCAAATTTTTATGGTTTTTCTTAAAATTTCGAGCAAAATGAGTGGTCGAAGCTGCCTCAAACATTTTCTAAGTGACAATCCAAATTTTTTTCCTCAATTTGAAAATAAGAATATTTTTCATTAAGTTATGTTTCTAGACGGCGACTCAAAAAAAAAAACATAGAAAGAGGAAAGGCGCCCGGCAAGAAAAGCAGACGAAGGTTGAAGCGTGCAGCGTATTTTTAGCGCCGGAGCGTGTTTCTGAGCAGTGTGTTATTAGCGCCGAAGCAGGCGCGCTTAAGCGTGTTTTGTGCGCGAAATGTATATTTTTTTTTTTCAATTTGTTTTGCTTAATTCCATATCCTAGCTAGGATATAATAGTCGTTCACAAATTGCTGCCATCGGGTTACGGTATTTTCATTTTTCCTACTCGAAATCAAGCTTCCCGGAATAATGAAACCATGAAATAAAAAAGTTCCCTATAGTAGTTTCACACGTAGAATTCGAATTTGATATTGAAAATCAGCTTAAATTTCATTTTCAGAGCAAAAATCTATAGATGCTGAGAAATATGTAGATGAGACAGAGAGTAAATATCACTTTCCACATTCATTGCATCATGTGGGAATGCTCCGCCCTCTCCACTCTCTCCATACCACTCTTCCCAACCTGTCTTCTGTCGGTCGCATAATTTACTAGGGGTATATATTCCCGTTGACCAGATATGTTTTTGTTCTTCCGAGAACATATACTAAAATTGGAACAATACAGAGAAGATTAGCATGGCCCCTGCGCAAGGATGACACGCAAATTCGTGAAGCGTTCCAAATTTTTTGAGTTTTTTTTTTTTGTTTATTTCAGAAAATACATTTTTCCTCAAGAAATCAATGAAATGTCTCCAAAACTTCTGTGGTAATTTGTAATTATTGAAAAAATGAAATAGTAAACTGGAATGATCACGAGAAGCACTGATATCTGGAAAAAATATGCGAGATGTAAGGAAACATAAGTTTAAAAACAGATTACTTGAAGACAAACTGCGAATAAGTATTTTCTTCGTAGAACTTTAGTCCTATCCGGCGCCGATATCATCTTCTGTTCCACTGAAATATAAAGCAATGGCTGGGTGAGTTAGGAAGAAAAATGATTGGCCAAATAGAAATGTCGTGATGATTAAAAATATGACTTCAACAATTCTGGGATCATCAGTCAGAATAGTTATCCTATGAGTGTTTAACACATCTGTCAGAAAGTTGTATTTTTGAAGAATCTGGATTTTCGCCGAAGTTTGATCAGGATAACAAGATATAAAGGAATAATAAAAACAAGGAATAGAGTAATTTATTAGAATAAAAAGACCACACTGCATTCAACTTCAGCTATACAACAACTCGCAATATATGTTTGAACAAAAGGATGGATTTCGAAACAACTGAGGATACCTGAAGGAGTTCCCGCAATAACAGCAAAAAAATATATATGGAATTGTCATAATTCCAATCATCAGATCGCTTATCAAACTCCAAATATGTGTATTCAACATAGTCCATCTCATATTATACATACGTTTTGGGGTGATATTGTAGATTAGATATACTCCGAATATATTTATGGTCAATCCAAATAGTGTTAAGGTAAATGAACTTGTTGCAAAAACAGATGGATTAGCAAATGGGGATGTAGCCAAGTTCAATTTTTAGAAAACTTTGGATGGATACGTTTCAAAAATAGTTTATAATTGATTCCAAAAATGAGAATTTGTTATCATCTCTATATTCAGGAAATGAGATTGTTTAGTCGAGCGCTCATTGTTCAGAACAACGTTTTTCCGAATATTGTTTTTTTTCGGACATCCCGAACAATTTATTGTTCAGGGTACCCTAGAACATTGTTTATGATACCATCATTGTTCAAACAATATGATGTTAATGAATATGGTATAATGTGTTGTTCAGGCGCTCTTTGTTCGAGAATTTTTATATAGCCACAGTTTTTTGCTGAAAACTATTTTTTCAATGAATGCTCAGTCTTAGAAGGGGTGAGTATCTCTATCAGTGAGCACCCCCCCCCCCTGCGCAAGGATGGCACAGACCTTTGTGAAGCGTTCCCAATTTTTTGGTAGATTTAGTCTAGAACCGTGAACTTCACGTGAAATATCCTTCTCTACATTCAATAATCAGTTCTATATTTTTTTGCTGATGAGCCATAGTCAAAGCCCAATTCTAGACGAAAGTGAGGTTTGTTAGTTGTTTTTCACATCGCCGATGATTAAATTATTCAGAAGACTGAAGTGCACACAGCTCATGACTCGAAATGTATAACCCCAATCACCAAAGTCATCATAGAGTATGTAATCAAACTAACTTCTCTGGAAATATTGAACATTTTCAGACCAGAAGAGGAATCGGTGATGAAGTCTCGAGATTGGTGGAATCGAACATGTGATGTTTTTGGCGCCAGAGAAGCGGCTTATATTAATGAGTTGCGACCAATTAGAAAAAATTTGATTAGAGTTATTATCATTCTTCTTTCAAGATTTCAATGACCAAAATCCGGTTCCAGATGCAAGAAGCGATGAAAATCTTTCAATATGAACTAGAACGAGATTTAGAAACAGAGCACTCTTCGAAATATTGTTACAAGCATGTCAAGGAATGTATTCTTCGTCTGAATCAAGTTTGTGGTCGATCTACTCTAAACATTCCACCTTCGGAAAATGAAATGATTCGAGCAATAGCTTATGAACTTGCTCTTTTAGCTCGAATTATTCAAGAAGTTGCCAACATGGCGCGGAGCCGTGAAATTGTGCATCGAGCAGGAGTTGCTCCAGTTGATGAGGAGAGTTTGAAGAATAAATTATCGACGATTATTGATGTTGTTGAGAATTTTTTGAAGTATATCGACAAGAAGACTGAGAGACGATGGTGGTTGAAGGATGTGATTAGTTTCACACATGCATTGGTCAGAATCGCGTTATTTGTCAGTGCGGCAATTTCAGTGGCTTATCATCAGAATCAGATTGCACCAATTGTGACATTAGTCATCACTTGTATACAGGTAAACTTTTTTCGGTCACATAATTTAGTAGAATATAATATATTCCCGTTGACCCCATATGTTTGTGTTCTTCCGAGAACATTTACTAAAATTGGAGAGAAAACAAAAAGATTAACATGGCCCCTTCACAAGGATGACACAAAAACTAGATTTAATTTTCTGTTTCAAATCTGAGTTAAATATTTATTTCACCAATACATAGATAACATGCCTTCGAATCTTTCATTATCCTCAGTTGCTTCTTCATCCGGAAAATATGTTCGAAGTGATTCGGCTTCGATCGGATGCATTTCTTCGTTATAATTATGACATACTCCATAATAACAAACATGTCCCGAACGACATTGCCAAGTTTCGAGACAATCGATTACATCACGTCGACGCCACGGATCAGTCCCACAATATTCCTGGAAATTTTTGGGAAGATAAAAAAATAGATATAGGATTGAACTCACTGGAGTTGTAATACATCTATCGGGAGTAGTGAATTGACAAAATATTATATTTATTAAGATCAGTGTGAGAATTATTAATTTCAACATTTTTTCGGTTCAGAATTGAAAAAAAAATTATTAGGAAACGGAATGAGAAACAACCAGGTCACGTTTAGACAGAAAATATTCAAATTGTTTAATTTACAAACTAACATCATAGGATTTTTCAGTTTCTCTGTGATTAGAACATAAAACCTTGATAAGAATTTTTTTTAAAGAATGTTGTGAACTTTTTTGGGTTTCCTTCCATAATTGAAATTTCCCATTTCAGATTTTTCAAAATTAGTCAAAAAACATTTTTTTTGTGCTTGACAAATTTGCGTGGAATTCTTGCGCAGGGGCCATGCTAATCTTCTCTGTATTGTTCCAATTTTAGAATATGTTCTCGGAAGAACGAAAACAAACTTTGTCGGAACTGATTGTACATATTAATTTCAACATGCTTTGTGTTTGGAAAATTCGAAAAAAGGGGAAAATGGGAAAAAAAAACTAAGCTTATTATGTACATGGTTTGAAATTATTTTCGTAGCTTAAAGTGAAAAATTTCCTTCATTACTGTTTCAAAAATCTCATATAAACTAAATCCATTTTTCGAAATCAGTGGTTTAGTAGAAATAAGCTGAAAACAAAGAAAATTGAGTGTCGAAAAAATTCAGCACTGGTTTTTGAAATCATGTCTTATACGTTGTGCCAAACCATACCTGTTTCTAAAGTTTGAAGTCTTTATGATAATATCATTTTTCTCAGTTTTCCCTTCAACAAAAATTCGGTTGTTTACTGTTCCAAGTCTTCCATGTAATCAAAACTACTAGTTTGAGAGACTATGAAATAATTGCGTATTCTAAATTTTATAATTATGACTTTGAATACATACGTTTCAGGAGTTAGCTATATGTGATTTATTTGTGAGATAAACTACAGTATCGATCAAAAGTTTACACCGCTTTAGTAAAATCGTCATATCTCAGCTCAAAATGGTTCATTTGGCCTCATATTACGCACAGTTATGCTCAATGATATCAGTAAAGTGAAACATTTCCCGAATGGATTTATCAAAAAAAAAATTTTTTTCGAATTTTAAGATTTTTTTTCTGAAAATACAATGAAATTTTCAAAGTGTCTAGATTGGCTCAAAGTTGATGAATCTACTCCAAATTTTGGTAATAGACGTACAAATTCAATGCTAATGGACCCCCAAAATTACAGAAATTTTTGAAAAAAAAAATTTTTTTTCGTAACAGTGTTTGAGCAAGTGACAAGAGGTAGTGTTAACTTTTTCCAAAGTGTCTAGGAAAAAAATTTATTTTTTCAAAAACTGAAAATTTTCAGAAAAAAAAATTTCAGAAGTTCAATTTTTCAGATATGGTTTTACAAAAACTGAAGCACTTTACTGATATCATTGAGCATAACTGTGCGAAATATGAGGTCAAATGGACCATTTTGATCTGAGATATGACGATTTTACTAAAGCGGTGTAAACTTTTGATCGCTATTGTATTGTTAAACATACTCTGTGGATTCATTTCAAATAAAACAAAATTGATTTTTTTTTCGAAGATACATTATTTTTCGTTTTCCAGAATGGTCTTGAGTTAAAATTTCATTTATTCAGAACAATATTTGTTTTATACGGAAGCAAACTAATTAAAACGAAGCTATTGTGAAGACGAAAAAATTAGAGAGCGGCCTAGAATTTTTTTTTGATGGGCGACTACTAAAAAACCGTAATCTAATCGCTACAAGACTCAAGTCTAGCTCAGTTCAGTTGTTTCCTTTAAAGACGTCTGCCAAAGATGACACGTTGATAAACGTTTGCAAACGTGTCATCTTTTTTCTGTTGTTCTTTTTTCTTTTTCAAAATGTACTGTCTTATTCTGGTTTTCTCGGCCATATTGGTTTCTCTTCCAATGGTCTAATTATTTCAACCTCACAATATGAGTTTTGAAAAAGGAATAATTTGGTTTTATGAAACATTTGAAACAGTGAAAAAAAACAAATTTTTTTTTTCCAGGGAATCACCGAAGGTTTGGATCAGTTTTTCATTCGACACAAAAACGGCAATCAGATTCAAATTTCTCTCGTTGGACCGAAAACTTCGAATAAATTACATTGAATAATTTGTGTTGATGTCTATCGTACTTTTTTCTCAGAATTAAAAAAAAACTTGATCAATTATTTATTCGTCGAAATCATGTAAACACCATAAATGTTTTTATTTCCCCCCTGCGCGAGGTCAGCGAATTTTCAACAACCCTTCGCCGAAAAAAAACACAACTTTTTTCAGGGTCATCCTGATCCGGTGATGATTCTCGAAATGTTTTTGCGCGGTTGAAAGACCAGTATAAATACATATATATATAAACGGATGGTTGAGTGAATCAGATTGAAAAAAAGAAAACACAGTCATGCGATTTTGGTTTTGCGTATTTTTGCTATTGTTGGTAGTAGTGACGGATGTTTTGGGAAATATTGTGAAGGATGAGGATAAACAGTAAGTTACTTTATATTTAAAACAAATAGAAAAACCCACACTGGTATGCTTCCAGCATTCGCCAAAAACGCCAATATCTTGGCTATCCTTATGGTGCTGCCATGGGTTATCCATATTCCTATGGCTATGGCTACAATCCATATATGATTCCTCGCCCAATCCCTCCACCATTCTATGGTGGATACGGTATGTCACCATACGGATTCTATGGATAATATTGTTTGTTTTTATTTGGATTGAAATGTACATAAAACTGTTTTTATATTAAAGAGAGAGAAAAAAAAAAGAAAAACCAAGCCCGCAGTGGGGGTCCGAACCCACGACCTCGTGCACAGAAGGCAAACGCGTAGCCATCTTAACCTTTCACTCATGTTTGAGTGCAGCTCCAAAATGTCAATACAAATACACATGATGAAATTGTTTATTATTTTGAAAAATTTACATAGAAAAGCGTTATTAACCAGTGATTTTTGACCAAATGGACGAGAGGAATCCCTTTTTCTTCTCCGGAGCAGCAGTGGTCCCTTCCAGTGTTACTGAAGCAGAATTCTCGCCAATGTAGACGAAAGAATTCGGGCATTCTTGATAGGTTGGGAGAGATCCCCCACGAGATTGTCGTGCTCGCCGAGTGAATCGAGTATGAACTCTGTTCGAATTGCGATCATCTGGGCAATCGCGAATGCTCAAATCTTTGTTCAGGCACAGTCTGATGTCACCGAGGAGCCATTGTTTAGTCTGAAAAAGAAACATATCTGTGAGATCAAGAAGAAAAAGATAAATGATCAACTGACCCTCTTATCTCTCAAACAATGCATCTGAAAACTTTTGCCACTCAAAACGCCCTCGAGTGCAGATATCAGCTGAGATTTTGTGATGAGTTTATCACTTGGACCAATTGACGACAATGCCGACGTGATATTGAAGTGCTCATAAGCCTCGATAGATTTTGAAAAATAGAGCAACTCATTTTTATAATGCTCATCCGATTGTGCACAAGTTCCATGTTTTTCATATTCGTGCTTCCAGAACGATTGAATCGATTTATGAGGGAACAAATTCGGCCATACAGTCCTAGAAAAATCCCGTTAAAATTGAAAAACTTTTTCTAAAAAACATACAGTAGTTTTGGTTCAATTGGTTTGATCAAATTCTCATCAAATTTTCTTGGAGTTGCTGGGCAGAATTGGGGATATGATCCATTCTCGAAATTTGGCCAGAGTCCGTGAATAGTCCATAATGGAGTGCCTTGTGGAATCTCACATGAGTCAGGAATACTGTCATCGTCAGCACGGCAGACTGCGGTGGGGTAGATTGTGGTGAACATAAGGTAGTCGAATGGACCTCCATCTGGAAAAAGATTATGTTTAGATATCTAATGGGACATATTTTGGTTCGACAAATTTCGGTTTTATAGGACTTCAATTGAACCCGATTTTCTTTAGACTTTCTTCAATAGTATAAATAAGCTTGATACTAGCTTTTTTTAGCCAATAAAGTCGGTTTTTTTGGGTACGTGTTAGTCCGAGGAACAGTTCCATTTTGGAACCAAATTGTCCTACTTTCATGAGGTCAAAACTAGAACGTAGTAACAACAAAAACTTTGTGCCAACAATCTGAGCTAGAATCCATAGTAGTGAAAACTAGAATCCTGAAGTTTATATTTTTGATTCCGATTCTTTTCCATGACAGAAAATTCTTTTCAAATTAAATCTGTTGACTTTATCAGGTTCATTTTGAACACCCTGTTTTATCAAGTCAGATTCGTTTTAGAAGGTCTTAATCACATGGTTATAAAATTGAATTTAAAAAAACTACTCGTTAGTCGAAATAGATATCTGGAAAGTCAGAAAAATTCTAGAAATTTCATAAATACTTTTTTTCGTCTAAAAATTGAGCCGGTTCCAAATTTAAAAAATATATATTTCATAATAAAAAATTAAAGAACCGACTCAAGGATTCTAGTTTTGAGCACGATGTCTTGGTTCCAGCTCAAAACTTTGATGTTCAAATTCATCGATTCACCAAAACGTTTTGTGGATCAAAATTTGAGAAAAAAACTGAGTTGGTTTATTTTTACAGAAAATCGACAAAATTTCTGACTTTCAGAATTTTCGTGAATAAATCAGATGTTCACCAGAAGTCTGTATTTGAAACAAATAAATATAAACTTCTTTTTTTTTTTGACAGCAAATGTCTTATCCTGGTACGATAGAGATGAGCCCTATTTTTTCAGATTTTCCAAATCAACACCCCAACATTTCAAAACTCACCATTTGCATTGATAAAACCAGGCACTGTCAGAAATAATAGGCAGATTAACCACATCTGAAAAATGCACTTTAAGAACATCAAACTACTCTACTAAATATATACAACATTCAACGAAAAAATAACAAACAAAAAACCAGAGCACTTTCCAACCAACTAGTAGACCTGAAGAAACAAACGAAAGACTACTAAAATCAATTGAAGAACAACAGATGGCTATAGAAGAGAATGAAATGAGGTGACAATGATTAATTGCGTCGGGAACCGCTTTTGTTTGAATGAACGAAAAAATACGTCATGGGGTACTTTTAGCACCTTGTTACTCGTTGAAAGGTTCTGTGTAAACATGTGAAATGACATGAGACATACATAGATCAGTTAACCAAAAACATGTACTAGTTTGTTTTGTGAAAAAAAAATGTGGGAACAGGGGAGGGGTACTGTATTTTAAGTAGGGATGATTGTTTTATGGGAATTGGGGAGTATCTCTTAAAATTTTTTCTGAAATTCTATGGAACTATGTAGGGTTGCAAAAAAAGAAAATGAAAATCAGGAAGTTTGTTGTTCTAATGGTTTCAAGGTTAGTTGTTCTCTCTCTTGATTAGCGTACAAAAATACCAAAGATCAGAAATTAATGAACGAGACACACTATTGACACGAACATGAAACTAGGGTTGTAAAATAGGGTGAATGAACAGAAAATTTGAAAACGGGCGTTTTGTCAAACAATTTTCTTCATCCGGCTCCAAAAAAACTTCCGGTGGCCGTTTTGATAATAGCTTTGAATACCATCGTTATCAATGGCATGCCCACTTGGACCGGATGTCTGCTGGAAAAAAAGAGGTTAATCTATTTGTGTAGTTTCAATAAATATATTGTGCAGTTTCAATAAATCATTAGTTACACCGAATTGAAAATAGTCTTGAATATGAATGACTGGATTCGAAGGTTTTCTAAGACTCTCATATTTTTCAAGCCTATGTTTTTGTGAAACATAGGCTTCATTGGACCCGGATGTTTCAGACTTTTTTCCGCATTCATCGAACTGCCTTTCTCCCATTATATTTGGAACCTGATTCATGCAAAATGGGTGATAGGATTGTAATGTTATCGATGAACATCTTGAAATTTCTGGCTCGAATTCGTCAGCGTTATATTGTTTCTTATACATTTTTTGGACGGAATTTTTTAACTTTAATTTTATTCTTGGAACCCTAGAAAATGAAAAATAAGAAAAAGGGGCTACGCGCCCCTATTATAGGGGCGCTTAGCCCCTTTCCTTGTTCAGATAAATTTCCGAAATTGGAAAATGAAAAAAAAATGGAAAAGGGTTACGTGCCCCTATTATTGGGGCGCCTAGCCCTTTTCCTCAACATTGTTCTGATCAATTGTGCTGAGGAGGAAATTCAAATTATCTCTCCTTTGTCGAGATAATCTAGATTTTCGGTCGCTAAAGAAGAACATTTGGTGTGGGAGGAATTGTTTATTCGGCTTGAACCAATGAAATCAATGGGGACAACGGCAATAATGACGGTGGAACGGAACAAATGATAGAATTACACGGGATGGGGCAGAAAATGGGCGGAAAGCAAGGCAACGGCGGGACAAATCGAGATAATAAATAGAAATAGAGAGAAATTTTTAAAGGGGTGGCAGACAATCTCCGGAGGAGGCGTTAAACATACGAAACCTAAGTATTAAGCTAAAAACAAAACTGAAAAAAAAACAATATTAACAAGCTCGAAGCTTAAAACCTAAAATCTAAAAATAAAATCTAACAAACAACAAAGGCATAAAAACTTAACAAACGATTACAGTGACGGGATATACAAAAGGGAATAGACTTAACCTAACAAAACAAGACAATAGGGGTTGTACAGGTGCAAGGAAGAAAAAAAAAAAAAACCGACCGGAGATAGAAGGGAGAAAGCGACAGGTAGAAGGGAGAAAGCGACAGATTTGTGTTGTGGTTCCTTTCAGGTGGTTGGCAATGGAACGACGTCGATGGATCTCCTTGATTCTGGTGATGGCTCGTCGATGACAAGGCCTTTCGCTCCTTGTGAGATTTCTGAATCTTGGATATATCTGGCCAGACCTGCCTCCGACCTCCACCTTCCTCTTATGCGGACTTGATCCAACCGAACACCCGATCTCAACAAAGCGTTCGCCGCGCTTCTCCTTATTGAATGATGAGACCAATTGTTCACCGGAAAGATCATGTCCAGGACCCGTTTAGCGGCTGTTGATATCCCAGATGGTGACATTTTGGAATTGTTGAGCAAGTTCGGGAAAATCGGATCTGAGTCCTTTGCCTGCGATCTCAATTTGAATCGCATCAATTGACAAGCCAAAGTAGAGTTTGAGGACTCTCCAGTGTATGTTCGACGACCCAAAGCCAATTGATCGTTTTTGGCCTTTCGGACGCTGATAGAGATGGAACCTCCTTCACTTGACAGGTCTGACCAAATTAGTTCTGCCGCTTCGCTTGCTCTAAGAAGACCGACCCAAGATAGCCAAACCATCAATACATCCCGTTCCTCTTTTATCGATGAAGACGCTGACAACGAGCCAATTATCATCCGAAATTGGTCTGAAACTTTTTGGTTTAGCTACTGTAGCGTTTGGGAAAAAAAAAAGAAACTATTTCTCACCTACTGTCAATAATGAAGGAGCTTCTCTGGTTTCGATTTCTTTTCTCTTTTTTGCTTTTATCAAATCGGCAAGGAACGAATCCGTGACCGGATCTACTGACGAATTAGCGGCCTTGAAGGCGGCGATGTCGATAGCGAGAGCAGACGATCCTACTTTTTGTGCTCTGTCTGCTAAGAATAGCAAAAAGGCTTCTTCCGATGCTGCGATTCCGGTAGAATTCGTCCATAGTCTTCTGGTTTCAATAGACTTCCTGTATGTTAGCGATGCTGACGTCGCTCTTGCCGCTTCTGCTGATTTCACGATGTTCGAGAGCCAGGTCCTCGGGAGATCGTTCACCGTCACCAAATTGTGCAAATTCTCGAACTTCTCGGCTCTTTTTCCTTCTGAAAAGACAAATTCTGGTTGTATCGCGTTTCTCTATAAAACATTGGGCGGGTGGGCGTGGCCGGAAAAACAAAAAAAGTGATTTGTGTGTCCTCCTCACACATGGGCTGCGCGTTCGGCGTGGTGGGACCCAACACACCCGATACATGTTCCTTTAGCTCCCGTAAATCTACACAATTATCTCTCCTTTGTCGAGATAATCTAGATTTTCGGTCGCTAAAGAAGAACATTTGGTGTGGGAGGAATTGTTTATTCGGCTTGAACGAGAAAACCCTTTAAAGAGAGTGAGATGCTTCGATATAACATGCTAAGAAGTTGGATTTAGAAAAACGTTGATTGAAAATTGGGCTTTGACAAGAGCCTGGCCCCGGGACTATTATATCGGAGAACTTTTCGATGATAAAAAAGTCCCGAATTTCTGGGATGAAAGCTCCTTTGTTATCTACCAACGACTGGTACGAAATGTGCGAACACCATAAAGGAACTATAAGAATGCCTCTCAACTTAAATTCCCGAATTACTTGAATGAGTTTTGGCACCAAATTCGGAGGAGGAACCCACCAAGAAAAATCCCAAGTTGCAATTTGTTTGACATTGTGCGGTTCGAATGCGTTTGCTCCCGCTGAACCCGTCGCTCCTCTTTTGCTGAAGAACCTCTTGCATTTTGCGTTGGAAGCATCAGCAAACCAATCCCAAGACACTTCGCCCCAACGCTCTTGACATCTTCTGAAAAGATTATCGTTTATTTCCCAGTCGTCAAAGTCTATTTTTCGACTTTCTTCATCTGCTTCGGTATTTTCTTTTCTAGGAACCCATGCAACTTGATATTTGGCGGAAATTCTTTCCGCGCGAGCTCTAATTTCTGCTGCGAAACGTTGCAGTTCTGGTACCATAGATCCTTTTCTCAAAATCACTACTGCGGCTTGATTGTCCGTAAAAATTAAAAATTTTGAGTTTGCCAATTTGAAGCTAAAAGTTTTTAGAGCAAAAAGAACGGCTTCTAGTTCTCGAGCGGTACTAGAGTGATTTTTGAAACTGGGAAAGAATACTTTTGAAGCAGAAGACAGTTTTTTGCCGTTTCTCGATTTCAAAATCGCTCCTACTCCGACTTCCGAGGCGTCGGAAAAAACTAAAAAATCAGGGGTGAAAACTTCGGTCGTCCAAGATTTTGTTGACAATCGGCCCAAATTTTTTGCCCAGAATCTCCATTCATTTTCCTCACCTTCGGATTTCAGGTAAAGTTGTTGATTTCTTCTTTGCATTTCAGCTATGTTGTGTCCCGTATATCTTGAGTGAAGCAAACCGTCGTCTCCTAAAACAATGTTCATTGAGGATAAAGATCCTGCGAATTTTTGGCGGTCCAGGACCGAAGGAGTCTGAACAGTACGTAACCGATCGAGCCTGCGCAGCGCCGCATCGAGTCTTTCTCTAGTCAGTGCAAGCTCTTGCTTCGGAAAATGGGCACAGTACCCTAACCAACGTATTTCTGGGCTCGGAACCCATACGCATTTCTCTTCGGCTAACACGATGCCTGCTTTCTTTAGATCGTCTTTGACTTTTTTGCTGGCGATCAAACCCGCTTCAAAAGAATCCGCTAGAATGAGACCGTCGTCTAAATAAAGGAAAATTTTTATTCCTTCTGCTCTCCATTTTGCCAAAAGTGGTTTGAAAAGTTTTGTGAAAATCAGAGGAGCAGATTTTAGTCCGAAAGGCAGACAATTATACACGAAATAGGGTTCTCTAGGAGGCGAAAACAGAGAAAACCCTAAGAACGTTTTGTGTTCCTCGTGAATAGGTACGTG
>LR549111.1:90660-131826 GCA_900536415.3 Caenorhabditis sp. 38 MB-2015 | reverse complement strand
GAAAATGGCGGGAAAAGGGGGCAGCTACGGAGAGGTTAAAATTGGCGGGAAAAGGGGCAGCTACGGAGAGGTTAAAATTGGCGGGAAAAGGGGCAGCTACGCAGAGGTTAAAATTGGCGGGAAAAGGGGCAGCTACGCACGGAAAAATGGCGGGAAAAAGGGCAGCTACGCACACTTTAAAAGGGGCTTCGAGAGTTTTGTTTATTTTTTCTAAATTTTCAAATTTTGAACATCTGGAGATGAAAAATGTAAAAAAAACTGAGAAAAAATTTTTTTTCAGTTTCTTCAAAAAACGAATCTTGAAAATTTTGGCGCCAACTTCTGAGTGTCGCTACGCACTATACTATAGTTAAAGGGGGCAGCTACGCAGGGCACCACACATCATCAAGTCTAAAAAAAGGTTCTAATGAGATCGCGAAAACTCATTTTGTGAAAAATGAGCACAAAATGTATGTGTCTGTGTGGGCTCAGATTTCGCCCATTAAGATTCTGAAAAATATTCAGGCGACAAAGAAAATAAATATTTTTATCAGTTTGAAAAATCTCATATCTGATAAAAATATGAAGAGCACCTGACATTTTTATATTCATATATTTTATTTGTTTTTGTTTTTTTCGCAAAAAAAAAGTTGGAAAACAAAACAAATTTTGGAGGTGGAGATCAGAAAGGGGTAGCTACGCACTAAATCATAGAGAAAAAGGGGTAGCTACGCACTAAATTTTACTGAAAAGGGGTAGCTACGCACTAAATAATATTGAAAAGGGGCAGCTACGCACTGAATAACATTGAAAAGGGGTAGCTACGCACTAAATAATATTGAAAAGGGGCAGCTACGCACTAAATAATATTGAAAAGGGGTAGCTACGCACTAAATTACACTAAAAAGGGGTAGCTACGCATTAAATTATATAGAAAAAAGAATAGCTACGCACTAAATAATACTGAAAAGGGGCAGCTACGCACAACTTCGGGGGTAGCTACGCAGTGTAACATGAGGAAAAGGGTAGCTACGCACTAAATTATATAGAAAAGGGGCAGCTACGCACTAAATAATATTGAAAAGGGGTAGCTACGCACTAAATTACACTAAAAAGGGGTAGCTACGCATTAAATTATATAGAAAAAAGAATAGCTACGCACTAAATAATACTGAAAAGGGGCAGCTACGCACAACTTCGGGGGTAGCTACGCAGTGTAACATGAGGAAAAGGGTAGCTACGCACTAAATTATATAGAAAAGGGGCAGCTACGCACTAAATTATATAGAAAAGGGGCAGCTACGCACTAAATTATATAGAAAAAAGGGTAGCTACGCACAAAAATGGTCATCTACGCACTAAATATTACTGAAAAGGGCAGCTACGCACTAAATAATACTGAAAAGGGGTAGCTACGCACTATGTTATACTAAAAAGGGGTAGCTACGCACCTTTTTTCAACTAAAAAAGGGAATCAGAATTTTTGATTCAGGGCAGCTGCGCACTAATAAGGGGTAGCTACGCACTAAATAATATTGAAAAAGGGCAGCTACGCACTAATTTATACTGAAAAAGGGCAGCTACGCACTAATTTATACTGAAAAAGGGCAGCTACGCACTAATTTATACTGAAAAAGGGCAGCTACGCACTGTTTTTTGTATTTATAAGCCAAAAAGTGGTATTTTTGACAAGTAAGTTCCAAAAAACCATACCAAATCTCCAAAAATGTCTACGCAGTAATAAGGGGGCAGCTACGCAATAAAAAGGGGCAGCTACGCACTAGGTTATACTGAAATGGGATAGCTGCGCAGTGTAACATAAAAAAAGGGCAACTACGCACTATTTCGGGGTAGCTACGCGCTAAAATATACAAAAAGTGGCAGCTACGCACTAAAAAAGGGCAGCTACGCATTAAAAATCGTCATTTACGAACAAAAAAGGGGCAGCTACGCACTAGGTTATACTGAAAAGGGGGCAGCTACGCACTGAAAGGGGGCAGCTACGCACAAAAAGGGGGCAGCTACGCAAAAAAATGGTCATCTACGCACTAAAAAGGGGCAGCTACGCACTAGGTTATACTGAAATGGGATAGCTGCGCAGTGTAACATAAGAAAAAGGGCAACTACGCACTATTTCGGGGTAGCTACGCGCTAAAATATACAAAAAGTGGCAGCTACGCACTAAAAAAGGGCAGCTACGCACTAAAAAGAGGCAGCTACGCACTAAAAAGGGCAGCTACGCACTGTTTTTTGTATTTATAAGCCAAAAAGTGGTGTTTTTGAATAGTAAGTTCCAAAAAACCATACCAAATTTCCAAAAATGGTCATCTACGCAGTAATAAGGGGGCAGCTACGCAATAAAAATGGTCATCTACGCACTAAAAAGGGGCAGCTACGCACTAGGTTATACTGAAATGGGATAGCTGCGCAGTGTAACATAAGAAAAAGGGGGCAGCTACGCACAAAAATGGGCAGCTACGCAGTATTCCTTTGATCTAAAAATTAAAAAAAGCCTAAAAACCATGCCAATCACCGCAAAAAGGGCCACTACGCACTAAACACGGGCAGCTACGAACAATAGGGAAAAAAATGTCGTCAGGAGCTGGCGAAGAAAAAAAATTGGCTTTCGATAAGTGGCTTGCTCGTTTTTATCGGATCGCTCTCCTCATTTTCTCCTTTTTTCTTTTCACCGCCGCCGTCCGAAAATGAGATTTTTGGTGTTATTTGGCGACGGCGGCGGTCCCCCCTATTACCTTTTCGTGTCTATTTTGGGCAGCGAAAATGTATAGATAATTGTGTGGAAAAAAGGGAAAAAGGCCAACCAAAATGAGGTGAAACGGTTGGCAAAACAAAACAAAACAAGTACAGTTTTGTAATTATTGAAAAGTGAAACACACAAAAAAAAACAAGAAAAACAGAGAAAATAGCGATACAGTAATCGAATTCCTACAGTAACCCAACCAAGCAGAGTACTGTAAGCTGTTTCTGTAACTACAGTAATCCACAGTTTCATTTACAGAAGTTTTGACTTCTCTACAGTACTCCTAAGGGTTCTACAGTATTCCCAGGATTTCTACAGTACCCCTATCCACTTATTTTTACCCTTGAGACTAGTTTGTTACAGTAATCCTGAAAACCTTTTCAACCTACAGTACTCCTAAGGTGTCTACAGTACCTCTGAGGTCTCTACAGTACCCCATGAGGTCTCTACAGTACCCCTGAGGTCTCTACAGTTCCCCTGAGGTCTCTACAGTACCCCATGAGGTCTCTACAGTACCCCTGAGGTCTCTACAGTACTCCTGAGGTCTCTACAGTACCCTATCCTCTAATTTTTGTTGTTTAATCTAGATCTTATGATTTCTAAAGAACTTTTTTCAGCTTCTACACAGCCCTATTGGCTGTCTACAGTACTCCTAAGATTTCTACAGTACCCTTGGATTTTCTACAGTACCTCCGACCCATCTACAGTACCCTTAGCTCATCATTTTTGCTCTTGAAACTAGTTTTTTGCAGTAAACCCTTGCAACACCCAGATTTCTACCCCATCCTATTGGTCACCTACAGTACCCCCAAGGTCTCTACAGTACCCTTCATATTTCTACAGTACCTCTGACCCATCTACAGTACCCTTAGCCCATCATTTTTGCCCGTGAAACTAGTTTTTCACAGTAAAAATTGCTTTTTAAGCTTCTACACGATTCTATTGGTCATCTACAGTACCCCTAAGGTCTCTACAGTACCCCTGAGGTCTCTACAGTACCCCATGAGGTCTCTATAGTACCCTTGAGGTCTCTACAGTACTCCTGAGGTCTCTACAGTAACCCATCCTCTAATTTTTGTTGTTTAATCTAGATCTTATGATTTCTAAGGAACTTTTTTCAGCTTCTACACAGCCCTATTGGCTGTCTACAGTACTCCTAAGATTTCTACAGTACCCTTGGATTTTCTACAGTACCTCTGACCCATCTACAGTACCCTTAGCTCATCATTTTTGCTCTTGAAACTAGTTTTTTGCAGTAAACCCTTGCAACACCCAGACTTCTACCCCATCCTATTGGTCACCTACAGTACCCCTAAGGTCTCTACAGTACCCTTGAACTTTCTACAGTACCCTTGAGCCATCTACAGTACCCCTATCCCCTCATTTTTGCCCTTGAAACTACCTTTTTTGAAATCCTGAGATTCCTACTGTACTATTTAGGCACTCATTTAGCCCATCTACAGTACTCCTAAGGGTTTTACAGTACTCCCAGTTCTCCTACAGTACCCCCAATCCCTCTACAGTACCCCTATCTCCTCATTTTCGTCCTTGAAACTAGCTTTTTCTCACAAATTTTTCCGCTAATTAAAAAAAATGCAAAAAAAAAAATATAATTACAAGAAAAAGTGACCTTATTAGTTATTAATTTTCATTGTTACAACGAAAAAAATTTTTTTCTTTTTGAAAATTGAAAAAAAGAACTGAAAAGGGTCAGAGAGACAAGGTCAATTATTATAATTAGAAGTATTTCGGAGAAAAATTCATTTTTTTTATTTCGAATTATTTTTTTTTTGCTTATTTGTCTGGCTTGGTTGGAATTTATTTTGATACTTGAACAATTATTTTTGAAATTCTGAGAAATTGCAAAAAATAAACATCTTGAGAATGAAAATTGGATTGAATTTCAGAAAAGAAATGCTGGAATTTGAGTTCGGGATTCTGAAATTAATCTGAAAATTTCAAATTTTCGGATGATTGGATTGTAGGATCTGAACTCAGAATTTCAGAATCAGAATTTAAACTTCAGAATTTCAGAATCAGGAACTTGAAATCAGAAACTTAGAATCAGAATTTCAGATATGCAGAATCTGAACCTCAGAGTTTCAAAATCAAAATTTCAGAATGTGGATTCTAGATTCCTGGAGTTTTAGCATTAGAGATTCAGAATCAGTATTTCAGAATCAAGATTTCAGAACTTTAGAGTTGAAGCATCAGAATCTGAACTTCAAATTCTCAAAATCAAAATTTCCGAATCTCAGAATCAGGGTTTCAGAATCAGATATTCAGAATCAGCTATTTAGAATCAGGACTTCAGAAACTGAACTTCAGAATCAGAATTTCAGAATCAAGTAGTCAGAATCTGAACTTCAGAAGTTCAGAATTTGAAGCTCAGAAAACAGAATCAGAATTCCTGAATCAGGGTTTAAGAATCCTAGAGTTTTAGCCTCAGAACTTGAGAATCAGGGTTTTAGAATCAGAATTTCAGAATCAGAATTTAAACTTCAGAATTTCAGAATCAAAAATTTAGAATCTGAATTTCAGAATCTGGATTATAGATTCCTGGAGTTTTAGCATTAGAGATTCAGAATCAGTATTTCAGAATCAAGGTTTCAGAACTTTAGAGTTGAAACATCAGAATCTGAACTTCAAATTCTCAAAATCAAAATTTCCGAATCTCAGAATCAGGGTTTCAGAATCAGATGTTCAGAATCAGCTATTTAGAATCAGGACTTCAGAAACTGAACTTCAGAATCAGAATTTCAGAATCAAAACTTCAGAATCAGAATTTCAGAATCAGGTAGTCAGAATCTGAACTTCAGAAGTTCAGAATTTGAAGCTCAGAAAACAGAATCAGAATTCCTGAATCAGGGTTTAAGAATCCTAGAGTTTTAGCCTCAGAACTTGAGAATCAGAGTTTCAGAATCAGGAACTTGAAATCAGAAACTTAGAATCAGAATTTCAGATATGCAGAATCTGAACCTCAGAGTTTCAAAATCAAAATTTCAGAATCTGTTCTTCAGAATCTGAAACCATGAATTTCAGAATCAAAAAAAAAACCCAAAACTTTGCCAAAAATCCCATCGAAAACCTCGAAAAAACACATATTTTTCATGTTTTTTTCGGCGCCGCCAAATATTTTCTTGTTTTCGTTGAAAATTGATATCTGAATATCCCCAAAAAATATCAAATTTCATATTAAAAAAGGCTCCGCCGGAAAAAAATGTAGATTTTTGATTTTTCAACAAAAAAACTTGGCATAAAAAATTCTGACCCAAAAAAAAAATTAGGGATTCAGAAAACAAAGGCGAAAAAATGAGGAAAATTCGGAGAATTGCGGATATTTTATAGACTCAAAACTTGGAAAATCGGATTATTTTCAGATTTTTCCAGATTTTGATTTGAGAGGATTTTTTTATAATTCGCAGAAAACAAGATTTGGAGAATTAAGGTGGGTCAAAAATCAGAGAAATTTAAATTTTTTCAAAACTTGATTTTTGGTGTCCAAATTTGGAACTTCACGCTTCAAAAAATTCTTTGACTTTTTGAATTTTTTTTGGGGTAAAATTTTTAACCTGTATTTGACATCAAAATTTGAGAACTCGAAAAATAAAAAATAAAAAAAGTACAATTTCTTGGAAGTTTTTGGAGAAAAAATTGAGAATTTAAAAATTTTGGAACTTTGAAAAATGAAAAATGAGGGGATTTACCAGCAAAGTTTAAAGTTTGTCTTCTTGGGACCGAAAATTGAAAAAAAAAATTTAAAATTTTGAAATTTATTCTGAAATTCTGAAAATTCCAGAAATATTCAAAACTTTAGGCAATTTTTCAGAAAAAAAAAATGTAGAAATTTTATTCTGAAATTCTGATTCTGGATTCCTAATTCAGAAATTCTGATTCTTCAATTCTGATTTTAAAATGCTGATTCTAAAATTCTGATTCTGAAATTCTGAGGTTCAGATTCTGGTACTGAATCTCTGATGCTGAAATTCTAGGTATCTGAAATCCTGATGCTGAACTTCTGATTCTGAAATCCTGATTCCTGAACACTGATTCTGGAATTCTGATTCGGAAATTCTGAAGTTCAGATTCTGGTACTGAATCTCTGATGCTGAAACTCTAGGTATCTGAAACCCTGATTCTGAACTTCTGATTATGAAATTGTGATTCCTGAACACTGATTCTGGAATTCTGATTCTGAAATTCTGAGGTTCAGATTCTGGTACTGAATCTCTGATGCTGAAATTCTAGGTATCTGAAATCCTGATTCTGAACTTCTGATTCTGAAATCCTGATTCCTGAACACTGATTCTGGAATTCTGATTCTGAAATTCTGAGGTTCAGATTCTGGTACTGAATCTCTGATGCTGAAACTCTAGGTATCTGAAACCCTGATTCTGAACTTCTGATTATGAAATTGTGATTCTGAAATTGTGATTCTGAAATTGTGATTTTGAACTTCTGATTGTGAAATCCTGATTCCTGAACACTGTTTCTGGAATTCTGATTGTGATATTTTTGATAGCTTGGTTCAAGCAATTTTATCCAAAATCTGTAAATACAGAATTCCGTATTCAGATTCCAGAATTTTTCTTCTGAAATTCAATCCCATTTTCAGTATTCTGAACTTCTGAAAATTTCAGAAATATTCAAAACTTTGAGCAAATGTTCAGATAAACCCAGAAAATCTGGAAATCTTCGGAAAAAAAAAATCTAAAAATATCAAGAAAATTTCAATCTCAAAAATTCTCTAAAATTTTTGAAACTTTGAAAAATTTTTCAGAAAAAACTAAAAAATTCTAGAAATTATCCTGAAATCACAAAAAAAAAAATCTAAAATCAAATTTTTCAGAAAAATATCTTAAATTATCCTGAAATCTCTTGAAAATACTTAAAATTAACAGGAATTTGAGAAAAAAACCTGAGATTGCTGAAATTATCCCCAAATCCCTAAAAATCCCCTAAATTTTCAAAAAATCAAGTAAAAATCCAGAAAAATCTACCAAAAATTGGGTTTTCGATAAAAAACCTTCTCGAAAAATCCAATTTTCTCCTCCTTTTCCGCCTTTTTTTGTCATTTTCTTGTTGCTCAAAAAAAAAGAGCATTTCCACTTGACTTAAATTGAAAATGATGAGTACCTGAACGAGAAACTTGTACTTTTTTCACTTTTTTTGTCGGAAAAAAAGTGAAAAAAACAAAAAAACAAAAGTGTTTCGTTTTTTGGGGTGTTTTTGACATGAAAATTTGACAAGAAAATGAGTGGAAAAAGCACTATATATAAGAGCGGAAAAAATTAGAAGAAAATAGCTGAAATTTTTGGGACGGAAGTTCAAGTAATGGAAATTCGTACCCAAAAGTTCACTTTTTTGGTTTTTTGACTATTTTTGAGGCAAAATTTAGCTTTTTTTTAATGTAAATTTTTATGGATTCAGAATTTCATAAAAATTTGCTAGATTTTGAGGAAAAGTTCAAATTTTAGGAATTTTTGGAACCGGAAGTTGAAGAAGTTGAAATTCTGAAAATCCAGAATTTGATCTGCAAATCTGAAAATCAGGAATTTTATCTGAAATTCTGTAAATCTAAGAATTCGATCTGAGATTCTGAAATTCGAGTTTTTTATCTGAAAATCTGAAATTCAAGAATTTTATCTGAATATCTGAAAATTTAAGAATTTTATCTGAAATTCTGAAAATCCAATATTTTATCTAAAATTCTGAAAATTTAAGAAATTGATCTGAAATTCTGAAAATCAAGAATTCTATCTGAAAATCTGAAAATCAAGAATTCTATCTCAAATCTGAAATTTAAGAATTTTATCTGAAATTCTGAAAATCCAATATTTTATCTAAAATTCTGAAAATTTAAGAAATTGATCTGAAATTCTGAAAATCTAAGAATTCGATCTGAGATTCTGAAATTCGAGTTTTTTATCTGAAAATCTGAAATTCAAGAATTTTATCTCAAATCTGAAATTTAAGAATTTTATCTGAAATTCTGAAAATCCAATATTTTATCTAAAATTCTGAAAATTTAAGAAATTGATCTGAAATTCTGAAAATCAAGAATTCTATCTGAAATTCTGAAATTCTTAAAATTCCTCTCTAAAAAAAAGGATTATTTGAAAATATTTTTGGCGCCAAAAAGCCACGTGTCAACTTTACCCAATTTTTTGGCATTTTTCCAACAAAAAAATTTTCCGCAACATTTTTCGCGATCTTATCTTAAAAATACAAACAAAAAGTTCACACATTTTCGATTTTTTCCAAGCAAAAAAAAACGTTTTCCATTTTTCCTCCTCTGGTTTCTCTAAATACCATGCGATCAACTTGCAAATCCCCAAGCTCCGCCCCTTTTCAGCCAAATTAAAGCTCCGCCCCTTTGTTGCCAAGAAAAAAGGTAACAAATAATTACCGTTTTTTTTTTCGAAAAGCGAAAATGAAACATGTTGCGCGCTAATTTGAATTCTAATAAATTTGATTTTCCACTGCCGACGAAAAAAAACGCATTAAAATGCGAAAAAAGTTTCCAACTGTGCCGAAAACTGGTAGCAAAAAGCTTAACTTTTGATTTTTTGTCGCATTTTTTGAGCGAAATCAAGGAGAATTGCGTAACTGCCTTTTTTTGGCTGCAAATAGTGCGTAGATGCCCTTTTTAGTGCGTAGCTACCCTTTTAAGATAGTGCGTAGCTGCCCCCCAGGGCACTGCGTAGCTACCCTTTTCACCTGAAAACAGTGCGTAGCTACCCCGAAACATACTGCGTAGCAACCCTTTTAAGGCAGTGCGTAGCTACCCCTGGATACTGAGATAGTGCGTAGCTACCCCTTTAAGACGGTGCGTAGCTACCCCTAAACATAATGCGTAGCTGCCCTTTTTAGGATAATGCGTAGCTACCCCTTCTTCTGTATGGTGCGTAGCTGCCCCTTTGATGTAGCCTTACTGCGTAACTGCCCCTTTATACCGAGATACTGCGTAGCTACCCTTTTGAGATAGTGCGTAGCTACCCTTTCTCCTTAAAATCTTGCATAACTATCCATTTTTCTTGGAATTCTGCGTAGCTGGCCCGAAGTTCAGTGCGTAGCTACCCCTTCTCTTTGAAATTTTGCGTAGTTACTCTTTTTCAGGATAGTGTGTAGCTGCCCCTTTAAGACATGTGCGTAGCTACCCTTTTAAGATAGTGCGTAGCTACCCCAAAACATACTGCGTAGCTACCCTTTTAAGATAGTGCGTAGCTGCCCCCCAGGGCACTGCGTAGCTACCCTTTTCACCTGAAAACAGTGCGTAGCTACCCCGAAACATACTGCGTAGCAACCCTTTTAAGGCAGTGCGTAGCTACCCCTGGATACTGAGATAGTGCGTAGCTACCCCTTTAAGACGGTGCGTAGCTACCCCTAAACATAATGCGTAGCTGCCCTTTTTAGGATAATGCGTAGCTACCCCTTCTTCTGTATGGTGCGTAGCTGCCCCTTTGATGTAGCCTTACTGCGTAACTGCCCCTTTATACCGAGATACTGCGTAGCTACCCTTTTGAGATAGTGCGTAGCTACCCTTTCTCCTTAAAATCTTGCATAGCTATCCATTTTTCTTGGAATTCTGCGTAGCTGCCCCGAAGTTCAGTGCGTAGCTACCCCTTCTCTTTGAAATTTTGCGTAGTTACTCTTTTTCAGGATAGTGCGTAGCTGCCCCAAAGTTCAGTGAGTAGTTGTCCCTTTAAGAAAGTGCGTAGCTACCCCTTTAAGGTAGTGCGTAGCTACCCCTAAACATACTGCGTAGCTACTTCTTTTTCTGAAAATACTGCATAGCTACCCCTCCTCTTTGAAATCCTGCGTAGCTACCCCCTTAGGGTACTGCGTAGCTACTCCTTTCACCTGAAATCAGTGCGTAGCTTCCCCTTCTGTTGTATAGTGCGTAACTGCCCCTTCTCCTCGAAGTCCTGCGTAGCTGCCCTTTTTATGATAATGTGTAGCTGCCCCTTTATACTGGGATAGTGCGTAGCTACCCCTTCCACCTGAAAACAGTGCGTAGCTGCTCCTTTAGAGTACTGCGTAGCTACCTCTTCAATATAGTGCGTAGCTGCCCCATTAAGATAGTGCGTAGCTGCCCCTTTTACCTGGAAACAATGCGTAGCTGCCCCCTTTCCCCCCTCCCATATACTCACCTGATTACATAACTAATTCCCCAGGCTCCGCCCCTTTTCCGGCTATGTCAAATTACATGTTACATAAGAACCTGTTCGCTTATTTAAACCTTTTTCGAAATCTTCATTTTCACAAAATGAAAGTGTATATAGAAAGGGGTACTGTAGGTACAGTATATTTTGGCGCCAAAAGTTTGATCTCTAGCTGTCTGCGTCTCTCTCTCTCTACCTCTCTCTATCTCTCTCTATCTCTCTATCCCTTTTGCTGTCTGCGTCTCTCTATCTCTCTCTATCTCTATCTCTCTATCCCTTTGGATGTCTGCGTCTATCTATCCCTTTGGTTGTCTACGTCTCTCTATCCCTTTGGCTGTCTGCGTCTCTCTATATATATCTCTATCTCGCAATCTCTAACTCTCTGCGTCTCTTCCAGCCATCCATGCCGTCATCCCTCGCCTCCTGGCTCCTCCTCCTCGTCCTCTCCGTCCTCTCCGTCTCCACCCATGCTGCCTACGTCACCCCGCCACCACCACCACAATATCCACCAATCTCATCCCCCGTCACCATTGATAATGGTTTAGCAGGTAAGCGAGAGATAGTGAGAGACGCAGAGATCCCGCCGCCCTACCTGTTTATTATATATATATATGTACAAACTAATTAATGCCTAATGGCATCCGCCGACTAATAACCGGGTCGGTTTTTATGTGTGGGTGAAAGTTGGCGGGTAGTGAGGGACCCCTGCGGGTACCCAACTACCCACCCGACACCCTGTATTTTTCCAGCCGTGCCCGAAGTTGTGTGTGAGACCAGTTCGATCTCCCTTCACTTCAAAACCAAACAAGGATTCGCCGGAAAAGTTTTCGTCAAAGGCCACGTCGCGGACTCGTCGTGTATTACTGTAGGTGATGGACAGAAGCAATCGCACAGGTTCGAGGTTCGACACGATTCGTGTGGAGTTCGAAGGCAAAGGGAGATTGGAGGTGTTGTGATCTCGGCTACAGTAATCATCTCATTTCATTCGGTAAGTTTGCCATTTTAGGATTTTCGAAATCTCCATGAAATTCTGAAAATTTTAAGCCCCATATTGTCTAGGTTTGTTTGCCATGGGAAAATTTGAGATTAGGCCACGCCCACTTTTCTGTGCCGTAGAAAAGACCAGGTTTTGAGGTTGAACATGTGTCTAGCAGTAATTTTCTCTGATTTTCATGATTTTTGACACCCATCTTGACTAGGTTTCCTGAATTCAGAAAAGTCTCAGATGCAGGCTCCGCCCACTTTTCTGTGCCGCAATTTAGACCGCTAAAATAATGTTTCTAGGAGTGGCTAAATATGTGTCTAGGAGTCATTTTCAGCGTTTTCCGATATTTTTGAGCCCCATATTGACTATGTTACCTTTATTTGGAACAATACTGAATTTAGGCCACGCCCACTTTTCTGTGCCGCAATTCAGATCTGATTTTAGGGCTAAATATGTGTCTGGAAGTCATTTTAAGAGTTTTCTAAGATTTTTGAGCCCCATATTAAGTAGGTTCACTTCATTTTGGAAAATACTGGATTTAGGCCACGCCCACTTTTCTGTGCCGCATTTCAGACCTGATTTTAGGGCTAAATATGTGTCTGGAATTCGTTTAAAGAGTTTTCTAAGATTTTTAAGACCCATTTTAAGTAGGTTCACTTCATTTTGGAAAATACTGGATTTCGGCCACGCCCACTTTTCTGTGCCGCAATTCAGATCTGATTTTAGGGCTAAATATGTGTCTGGAAGTCATTTTAAGAGTTTTCTAAGATTTTTGAGCCCCATATTAAGTAGGTTCACTTCATTTTGGAAAATACTGGATTTAGGCCACGCCCACTTTTCTGTGCCGCAATTCAGATCTGATTTTAGGGCTAAATATGTGTCTGGAAGTCATTTTAAGAGTTTTCTAAGATTTTTGAGCCCCATATTAAGTAGGTTCACTTCATTTTGGAAAATACTGAATTTAGGCCACGCCCACTTTTCTGTGCCGCAATTCAGATCTGATTTTAGGGCTAAATATGTGTCTGGAAGTCATTTTAAGAGTTTTCTAAGATTTTTGAGCCCCATATTAAGTAGGTTCACTTCATTTTGGAAAATACTGGATTTAGGCCACGCCCACTTTTCTGTGCCGCATTTCAGACCTGATTTTAGGGCTAAATATGTGTCTGGAATTCGTTTAAAGAGTTTTCTAAGATTTTTAAGACCCATTTTAAGTAGGTTCACTTCATTTTGGAAAATACTGGATTTCGGCCACGCCCACTTTTCTGTGCCGCAATTCAGATCTGATTTTAGGGCTAAATATGTGTCTGGAAGTCATTTTAAGAGTTTTCTAAGATTTTTGAGCCCCATATTAAGTAGGTTCACTTCATTTTGGAAAATACTAGATTTCGGCCACGCCCACTTTTCTGTGCCGCAATTCAGATCTGATTTTAGGGCTAAATATGTGTCTGGAAGTCATTTTAAGAGTTTTCTAAGATTTTTGAGCCCCATATTAAGTAGGTTCACTTCATTTTGGAAAATACTGGATTTCGGCCACGCCCACTTTTCTGTGCCGCAATTCAGATCTGATTTTAGGGCTAAATATGTGTCTGGAAGTCATTTTAAGAGTTTTCTAAGATTTTTGAGCCCCATATTAAGTAGGTTCACTTCATTTTGGAAAATACTGGATTTAGGCCACGCCCAATTTTCTGTGCCGCAATTCAGATCTGATTTTAGGGCTAAATATGTGTCTGGAATTCGTTTAAAGAGTTTTCTAAGATTTTTGAGCCCCATATTAAGTAGGTTCACTTCATTTTGGAAAATACTGGATTTAGGCCACGCCCATTTTTCTGTGCCCAGAGTAGGACCTCATTCCAGCTTCTGAAACTATGACAGAAACGTTAATCGCACTATTCTGAGAATTTTGAGACCCATATTGACTAGGTTTCCCTATTTTCGGGAGAATTTAGAAATTTAGCCCCACCCACTTTTCTGTGCTGCAAAGCCACAATTTTACAGATCTTCATCACCAAAGTAGACCGTGCCTATCGTGTCAGCTGCTTCTACGTAGAAGGCACCAAAAAAGTGCACCAACACCTCGACATCGCCGCCCTCACCACCCAACTCCTCGATTCACAAACCAATCTGCCCGTCTGCAAATACGAGATTCTCTCCGACCCCTCCACCAATGGTGCACCAATCAAATACGCCAAAATTGGGGACACTGTCTATCACAAATGGACATGTATACCCGAAATGGAGAATATGTACTGTATGAGGGTGCATTCGTGTACAGTATACGATGGACAGGGTGGCCCGCCGGTGACTGTCATCGACACCAATGGGTGTTCGACGGATGGGGTGATATTGCAAAATTTGGAATATGGACAGGATTTGGTGGCGGGCAGGAGCTCGCCAGTGTTCAAGTTTGCTGATAAGGCCGGATTGTATTTTAACTGCCAAATACAATTGACTATCAAGGATGTGGACTATGGATGTAGTACTACGGTAGGTCGGAGGGGGTCTGAGGGCCTAGAGAGGTCCAGAATCCCAGAGGTGGTCCAGGAGGAATGTGATAAGTTTAGGGACATATAGAAGATTCAGGAGGGGTCTAGGAGACCTAGTGAGGTCCAGAAGGAACCTAAGGGGCTTAGGAAGGGTCCAGAAGAGGTCCAGAAGCCCAGAGGTGGTCCAGGAGGAATGTGATAAGTTTAGGGATATCCAGAAGGGGTCTAGAAGGTCTGAAGAGATTCAGGAGGGGTCTAGGAGACCTAGTGAGGTCCAGAAGGAACCTAAGGGGCTTAGGAAGGGTCTAGGAGAGATTCAGAAGGTCTAGAGTAGCCTCCAGGAGGCTTAGAGGGGCCTGGAAGGAGTCCAGAAAGGTTTCAGAAGAATCTAGAAGTTTTAAAAACTCGAGAAATGTGCAAAAAAATGATCAAAAATCCTAAATTTCTGAAGTCGTCCAGAATCCCGAAAAGCCTTTGAAATTTAAACACAAAAAAATCCAGAAAAATCTGGAAATCTTGAGCATTTTCTGGAAAATCTAGAAATTTTTTGAAAAAAATTCTAGTTTTTCTGAAATTATCCTGAAGTTCCAAAAAATATATATCTAAAATTTCTGAAATTATCAGAATTTCATCCGAAATTTCTGAAACTCCTAGAAAATCCACAAAAATCTGGAAATTTTCAACAACTTGAGCTAAAATCGAGAAAAATCTAGATATTTTCCTGAAAACTGAAAAAAATCCTAAAATTTTTTGAGTAGTTGGCGGGGGAGACCCCCGCCGGCCCCCCTTTTCGGGAGACCCCTGCGGGTCCCCGGGTACCCACCCAATTTCCCATCATTTTCCAGCAACCTCAATGCTACCCACCTCCACCACAATACGCCGTTCAACCCGCCTACAAAACCACCGAATATGTGGCGCCCGTGGAGCACGAATCCGGGTACCCGACGAAATCCGCCTACCCGGCGCCCACCTCCCAACCACCCAGCCACTACCCGTCGTCGCCCGCACCACCACCCGCCACGGGCGCCGCCTACCCCGAACCGCCCATGATTCCTGATAATGCCTACGATGTGGCACAGTACAATGAGACGGATCAGGTGAGTGGGGACCTGCGGGTACCTGCGGGCACCCATTTACCCGCTATTCTTTCAGCCCTTCACAACATCCAGTGCCTACACAGAGGGTGATGGTGCCTACAGTAGACTTATCAAGCGTAACGTTAAGGAACCGGTTACTGTAGCCGACCTAGACCTCCCAGAACGTGGAATTCTTGTGTTTGGCCTTGAAGAGAACCCAGAGGGCGAAGCGGGTGATGCGGGAGCGGGCAGCTTCCCGCTCATCGCCCGCAACTCGACATGCTTCTCCAATTCCCGTTTGGTTTTCTCGTTCCTTTTCTTGGTTTTCGCATTTTTGACAACAATCGTCGTTTTCATTGTCATCGTCAATAAACAACGACAACTTTTGGCTCAATCCGCATTTTTCGCAAAAAATTAGGAATTTTTTGAATTTTTTGTCTCCCCAAAAATCTTTCATTTTTTCAATTGTGATTGAGTGCAATTTTCGTATATGTATATAAATGTTTAGTTCTTTTCATTTTTAAAGTTTTTTTTCTCGATCAGCCGCACAGAAAAATGGGCGGAGCTAAAAATAATGATTTTGCAAAAAAAAAAAAAAAAAGAAACCTAGACAATATGGGTATCAAAATTTATAGAAAACTGTGTTGAACATTTTCAGCTTTGTTCTAGTCACTGAAAATGAGTTAGACTTGCGGCACAGAAAAGTGGGCGTGGCTTAAAAATAGGGTTTTTCAGAAGTTTAGGGAACCTAGTCAATATGGATATCAAAATTTATAGAAAATCGTGCTGAAATCATTAGGCCTAGTTTTATCCCCTGAAAACAAGTCTGACATGCGGCACAGAAAAGTGGGCGTGGCCTAACAATCGTGGTTTCCAAAAACTAAGGAAACCTAGTCAATATGGGTATCAAAATTCACAGAAAACTGTGCTCAGCATTTTCAGCCTAGTTTTAGGCTCTGAAATAGAGTCTAACTTGCGGCACAGAAAAGTGGGCGGAGCTAAAACTCGAGGGGGGTTTCAAAAATGAAGGAAACCTAGTCAATATGGGTCTCCAAATTCATAGAAAACTGTGTTCAACATTTTTAGCTTTGTTTTAAACCCTGAAAATGAATCTGACTCGCGGCTTAGAGAAGTGGGCGTGGCTAAAATCGTGGTTTTCAAAAAATTCAGGGAACCTAGTCAATATGGGTATCAAAATTCATAGAAAATCGTGCCGAAAATATCAGGCCTAGTTTGAAAATGAATCTGACTTGCGACATAGAAAAGTGGGCGGAGCCTAACTATAAATTGTATAGTTGCTGATAACTATGAACTAATGTAAAGTTTTTTTTAATTCCTTGAGCCCTAAAGGTGCTCGTCACTTTTTTAATCCTCTTCTCCTCAACACCTCGGAACTGATAACAAGTACCCTATTAAAGGGAAGGGGGGTATCAGAAAATCATCACTTTTTTTTGAAAAATGAAGTTCCTTTTCCCAATCTTTCTATTACCTTTGGTTTTTTGTGCCTCTTCAACCACTGATTCCGGCTCGTCAACTACAGTAATCTCCACAACCAAAAAAGCGACCACCCCCACAACTACAGTAACCCCAACGACAACAACTTCAAGCTGTCAGGATACTGATACTGCTGACAAATGCGCAATGTACAAAAGTGTATGCGACAATCCGATTTACTATCCATTGCTATCTGGGTGAGTGGCCATTTTGTGTACTCCCATGATGTAACTACAGAAAAATTTTTTTTTTTTTTTTAGAAAGTGCGTGAAAAATTTTTTTTTTTTTTTAGAAAGTGCGATAAAACCTGTGGATATTGTGGAGGAGGTACTACCAAGAAAATCGATACTTGTGTGGATTCTTCGAGCAAATGTGCGGATTGGAAGAAGAATGGATTCTGTGATAATGGATTCTACACGTGTCAGAAGAAGAAGGAATTCTGCGCAAAGACTTGTGGATTATGCACAACTAATTGCTAGATTTTTAATGAAAAATAAATTTCTAATTATATGTAAAATTTTAATTGATATTATATGCAAAAGCTCAGAAACTACAGAACAAAAAAAATTTTTGGCCGATTTTTTTTTGTGATTTTCAATTGGCCATAACTCGACTCTCCGTGAAGATTTTTTGAAAATTAGAAAATCGAGTTTTTGCATTTTTTGAGGACTACATTTTTTGTGTTGAGACCAAAAACTGATAATTTTTGTTAAGTATAGAAAACACCTTGTTTAGAGAAATCGTTTAATTGTTGTCCTTCTATGTGAAAAATTAGTGTTTTCTATACTTCACAAAATTCATCAGATTCTGGTCTCAATACAAAAAATGTAGTTCTCAGAAAATAAAATTGAATGGTTTTTCAATTTTTGAAAAAACTTCACGGAGAGCCCAGTTATGGCCATTTTACAAAATAATGAAATTTTTTTTGGCTGGTTTTTTTCGGCAACTTTGAATATTTATAACTCGGCTCTCCTTGAAGATTTTCCGAAAATTTTTGAATCATTTTTTTGCATTTTTTAAGAACTATTTTTCTTATGTTGCGACCAAAAAAAAAAGATTTTTGTGAAGTATAGAAAACGGGTCAGAAATCATTTGAAAATAAATTTTTGTTTTGTCCTTCTAGGAGAAAAATTAGTGTTTTCTATACTTCACAAAATTCATCAGATTCTGGTCTCAATACAAAAAATGTAGTCCTTAAAAAATGAAATTGAATGATTTTTCAATTTTTGAAAAAACTTCACGGAGAGCCCAGTTATGGCCATTTTACAAAATAATGAAATTTTTCTTGGTTGATTTTTTTTTGTTGTAAACTTCAAATTGTCATAACTCGGCTCTCCGTGAAGATTTTTTGAAAATTGAAAAACGATTGAACTACATTTTTTAAGGACTACACTTTGTTTGTTGCGACCAAGAAGTAATGATTTTTGTGAAGTATAGAAAACACCTTGTTTAGATAAATCTTTTAATCTTTGTGCTTCTACAATAGAAATGAGTGTTTTTTTTTTCAATTCACAAAAATCGTCAGTTCTTGGTCTTCACACAACAAATGTAGTTCTTAAAAAATGAAATTGAATGGTTTTTTAATTTTTTCAAAATCTTCTCGGAAAGCCGAGTTATGGCCATTTTACAGAACAATGCAAATTTTTTTTTGCAGATTTTTTTTAGTGAATTTCGAATTGCCATAACTTGGCTCCCTGTGAAGATTTTTTGAAAATTTTTGAATCATTTTTCTGCATTTTTTAAGGACTACATTTTTTATGTTGCGACCAAGAAATAAAAGATTTTTGTGAAGGATAGAAAATACTCATTTTTCTCATACATAGAAGGACAAAAAAGCCGGCTTATAATGGAACATTATGAGGGTGTTAACGGACTTTTGGAAAAGATATACGCTGATCAACATCCTGTGACTAATTTCTACATAGTTTAACTAACTATATGATATTTTCATGTTTTTGATCATTTTTCATGAATGTTTATATGCTCTTTTTAAGTTCACCAAATCTGAGTCAATAAATATTTATTCATGTACAATTTCTAAACATTTGTCTTTGGCCTCGTCTCAATCCACTTCTTCAAATTAGGAATCGCATGAACCTTCTGTTGATGAGTCTTGAACTCTGGGAATCCATCGAGAGTATCTGAATTGGCATTGAGCAAATCGCTGACATGTTGAGCAATCAGCAAATCCACCCATGTTAAACCATCTCCAACGAGGTAGCCAGATGGGTTAGCCTTCAGAATCTTAGAGAAGAATCCAAAGTGTTTCTTGAACGCGGGAAGGAACACTTCTTCTCGAACCTTTGCCAAATCTCCTTGAGCAAATCCGGCGAAAACAACGAACCATGGTCGAATTTCAGCTTGATAATCTTTGAATTGATCAGCGATTGCGTTGACCTCCGCTTCTTCCCATGCATTCTTTCCGTTCAACCCGAATTGTCTACCCAAATATCTAGCAATAGCATGGGATTGCGATAAGACTTTACCTCCATCGACTGTCAAAACTGGCAATACCCCAAATTGCATGGCTGAAAATAGAAATTTCATTTTCCAGAGCCTGAAATTAAGAAAAAAACAACTCACAATCTTTCAAATTCACCCAATTCTCTCTGACAATCCGATCATCTTCGAATTCCTGACTGGCGACGGCGAAAATTTGACGGGAAACTTCGGCGACTCCGCGAGCTGGGAAATATGTCAACTTGTAGTGAACCATGATTTTCGTTGCTCTCAAAGTTGCGACTCAATGATCTTGTCCAACAAAACACTTTTTGTCATCATTTTCTTTAAGGAAACAGCATTTGGATTGAGGAGAGAGGGCGAGAGAAAAAGAGGAAAAAACAAACATTGAGGGGCGGGGCTTGGATTTGTCAGCATGAGAACAAAGAGTTCAGAAATTGCTTTTTTGAGCAACTCGGCTCAAAATGCTCCGTTTGGCTCCAGATTTTGTACAGATGTGCTCAAAAGTATCAGCAATGTGCTCCAAATCTGGAAATTTATTTCTGAAAGTCGTAGATAAGAATTTTTTTGATAAACCTACATATTCTGTAGGAAAAATTGAACTTTTCAGAATGTTATAAAATGAAATTGACATGAAATGTCACAAAACTACTAGAATTGACGAGAAATTAACAAATTCATATGAGAATACCTGAAGATTGACAGAATCTATTTTGAAAAAAATACTTAAATCCTTCCTTATCAGAATTTACATGAAATTACAAGAAATTACAAGAAATGACGAGAAATGTCACGAAATCATCGGAAAAATACTGATACCTGCAGACTGACAAAACCTTATTTTAGCTATCCTATCAAAAATTACACGAACTTACAAGAAATGTCAAAATATTACCAGTAATGACGCGAAATAATACCTTTGAGCACATCTGTGCAAAATATGGGGCCAAACGGACAATTTTGGGCCGAGTTATGATCATTTTCCCAGTTATGATCTAATTTTTGGTCAGGTCCCATTTTTCTCAACAAAAAAATTTTCAAAAAACATACTTTATTACAATTAATTATTTATGTACAAATAATTTAAACTGTTGATTCTGGTCGAGTCTCAATCCACTTCCTCAAATTAGGAATCGCATGAATCTTCTGTTGATGCGTCTTGAATTCCGGGAATGCATCGAGAGCCGCTGAATTCTCTTTAAGCAAGTCGCTGACATGTTGAGCAATCAGCAAATCCACCCATGTTAAACCATCTCCAACGAGGTAGCCAGATGGGTTAGTCTTGAGGATTCTGGAGAAGAATCCAAAGTGCTTCTTGAATGCGGGGAGGAAGACTTCTTCTCGAACCTTTGCCAAATCTCCTTGAGCAAATCCTACGAATATAAGGAACCATGGGCGGATTTCAGCTTGATAGTCTTTGAATTGATCAGCGATTGCGTTGACCTCCGCTTCTTCCCATGCATTCTTTCCGTTCAACCCGAATTGTCTACCCAAATATCTAGCAATGGCGTGCGATTGCGCCAAGACTTTTCCACCATCGACTGTCAAAACTGGCATTTGTCCAAATGGTGTGGCTGAAAATTGCAATCGTCAATCCCAGATTTTCAGGAAAATATAAGAACTCACAATCTTTGAGAGCTGGCCATTGGTCTCTGGGGATCCGTTCATCTTCGAATTCCTGACCGGCGACGGCGAAAATTTGGCGGGAAACTTCGGCGACAGCGCGGACTGGGAAATATGTCAACTTGTAGTGAACCATTACTAGATTATATCGAATCAATGGAACCTCAACCTCTCTTTTATACCCTTTTTTTTTTGATCCAAAGGCCACTTTCTCTGCGCTCTCTTATTGTCATCATTTTTCTTGGCAATAGACGAAATAGTATTTAGATTGGAGAGACGGCGAACAGAGAAAGGGAGAAAATGGAATGAGAACAAATATAAAGGGCGGAGCTTGGATTTGTCATCATCATCATCATGTGAATAAAGAGTTTTCTAGAGAATATTGAGTAACTAGAGTCTAGTTACAACAAAAAGTTGAAAAAGTTGCAGTCCCAAAAAAAGGGGATGGTTTCAGAAAAACGTGAAGATTTTCTATGAGAAATATGCCATTCGATAGATCTTGAGACGCTTTCGCCAAACGCGATTCTCGATGCGCGAATTTCAGCTCCAAAGATTTCAGCTAGAAAGTGAGAAACCCTGTTTAAAGAACCACAATTTTTCATATGGTGAAAATTTGATATCAAGAGTTATTTGATCCGTAGAATTTGATTTTAATGTCGAAAATAGTCGTTTCGACCCAAATAATATGACATTGTCAATATAGCGCGTTTTACTTATTGAATTTTGGCTAATTTTGGTGCCCTGTTGGTTAAATCGTCATAACTTGGCTCAAAATGCTCCGTTTGGCTCCATATTTTGCACAATCGTGCTCAAAGGTATCAGCAATGTGCTCCAGATTTTGTAGAACCATATCTGAAAAACTGAGAAATCTGGAAATTGTTTTCCAAAAGAAAAAACGAAAAGCGGTCTGGTTTATTTTATAGTTCCTATATATAGTTTTTTTTCAGGAAACATGGTATGTAATCTGTTAGAAGTCTCAAAAAGCTTTAAAAAAAGAGATTTTCGATGAGAAATATTTCATTCAATAGATTTTGGAACGCTGATCAACATCCTGTATTTCATTTTAGTCAAACTTGACTCTCAACGCGCAAATTTCAGCTCCAAATTTTCAGCCAGGAAATGAGAAAACCTGTTTAAAAAGGATTTTGAGGGCCTATTCATAGGGTTATCAAGTATGAAAAAGAATACTGGAATATTTATTTTCTTTGAAAACCTCGAAATTAAGCTGAAAAGTCCAGAACATGCAAATCTTTTGCAAAAAAAAAAACAGAAAAACGGAATGGAAACGAGTCCACGTAATATTTTTTTTTTCGTCTGTCAGTTTTTCATTTTTTTTTTGTCGTAGAAGAAAAATGCTGAAAATGCTGTAATTTTTTTTTTCTGCAAAACAAGCTGTCTAGATATTTTCAGGACAAAAAGTTACCCTATAGTACATACAGTATACCATCCCATTTTCGTTAGCATTTTTTGTACATATTTTCAGTGTAAACTTCAAGGCTGAAAATTGAGTATTGAGAATCGCGTTTGGCAAAAATTGATAACAGATTTGTTTTCAGCGTTTCAAAATCTACAAAATCATATATGCCTCGCTGAAAAACCCTCACATTTTCCTGAAACCAAATTTCAGAAAAAAAGTTCTGCAATTTTTTGGCCTTTGATACCTGATACATTGATAATTTGATATGTATATACATATAACAATATCATATATTCCCATAAAGAGCGTCAATCATTCTGAAAATCAGAAAATCATGAAAATTCTATTTTTCTTCGCGTTCTTTGTCGCCGCTTTTGGGGAGGATGGTAAGATTTTCAACAAAAAAATAAAATTTAAAAATTCTAAACTTTTTTTAGAAGTGGAACCTGTTGAAGTGGACTTCCTGACATCACCAACATCCAGTTTAAATGCTGATTATTATAAGAAAATGATGTTTTTGGCTCGAACCAAGTCCTTAACCACTGATTTTTCGAATTGGTTAGACCATAAAGTGGTAAAATTGCATGACAAATCAATGGATATTGGCTCAATAGTTATCATGAAATTGAATTTCACCTTACCTCGTCAGGAATTCAGCGACTGGCTGGTCCAAAAATCCAACAATTTTCGAAAGGACCTCCAAAACTTCAACACCAGAATCATATCCAGTTTCCAATATGAAATTGAGCATGAAATTCGGAACCATTCCTCAACTAAATCAATCTTCGAAGATTCAACAATTAGCGAAATTTTCAATGATTTTGCGCATTTTCGAAAAGATGATGAGTATACTGTACTTTTTGGTGGATTTGTTTATAAAAAAAGGAAGGAGAAGATTGAAATGGTGAAGAGATATACGATGAATTTATGGGATAAGTTGAATTTGGATATTATTCAGGAGTTTGGAAGGAGAAATGTGCATTAATTATTTTGAATGAAGATTTTTGAAAAAATTAGAAATATTCCATGTTTTACTAGAAATACAGCAAAATCTCAATTTTTCCCATTGCGGCAAAGAAAGGAAAAAATCGCCGTTTATTTCCCTTTTCGCGGAAGATTTTCAGAAAAATTTTCAGCCTAATTTTAAGATTTTTTATCAAAAATAAATAATCTGGGCTTCTTTTAGTCAGGCTCTAGCTCTTAAAATTCTCACTTTTTAGCTGAAATTTTTGGAGCTGAATTTCTCGCATTGAGAATCAAGTTTGACAAAAATGGAATACGGGATATTGATCAGCGTTCAAAAATCTATCGAATGACATATTTCTCTTCAAAAAATGGGACTACTGTCAGATTACTGTAGCTTTTTGCGGACCTAAAACAGGTAAAACCGGTAGATATGATTCTACAAAATCTGGAGCATTTCGCTGATACCTTTGAGCACGATTGTGCAAAATATGGAGCCAAACGGAGCATTTTGAGCCAAGTTATGACGATTTAACCAACAGGGCACCAAAATTAGCCAAAATTCAATTGGTGTAACGCGCTCTATTGATAATGTCTTATAATTTCGGTTATTTTGATATCAAAATCGAAAAATTCAAGTTTTTTTTTTTTATTTTTCATATTCAAAAGTGAAACTACAGTAATCCAATGAGAGTGTAAGAGACGCAGAGAAACACCATCTCGACATGTTCCTTTAACTTCCGCCAGAATTTTTTTTTTAATTTTTTTTCGATTTTTGATTTTTGAACATCCGGAAAATCGCCTATAAAAAGCAAACTGCCCATCATTTTTTNTTTTTTTTTTTTTTTTTTGAAAAAAAAAAATGAAAATTTTCCTTATTCTCTCCTTGTTCATTCTGGCAAGTTGCTCCGGTTCCGAAGCTCCAAAAATTGTGAAAATTGGTGAATTTCACGAAGACTTCAGTATCCACCCGGTTGTCCGGGAGAAGTTCGAAGAAGCCAAGGAGAAGGTGATGGATTTTGGCGCCAAAATTGGACACTTTTTTGGGAAATAGGGAGGAGCCCCCCCGGCTAAAAAATTTATAGTTGTCTGTGAGAACTGGAATTCTCGCTTCATTCTTCTTTTTTTCACGAAAAATGAAGATTTTGTGGGTGGTTTTTCTGATATTTTTTTTATATTTTTCTGAAGCACGGCTTCAGGGATCCAACAATGTTAACAGCGCTGGAAAATCCTATACAGGTGGAGAGTTGAATCGTGAATTTTCGGGTGCGAATCGTTCAAGTAGGTTCCAGGAGATTTTGAGGAATCTGATGTCGATTGTTGGATTGGCGGCTGTGGGATGAATAATTGAATAAAATTTGTCTAATTTTCAAAAAAATTATTTTTTTTTCGTAAAGCTTAGAATTCTGATACCATGTTGGTTAAATCGTCATAACTCGGCTCAAAATGCTCTGTTTGGTTCCATATTTTGCAAAATTGTGCTCAAAGGTATCAGCGAAATGCTTTTGCTTTTTATAGGCGATTTTCCGGATGTTCAAAAATCGAAAAAAAAAAAATAAAAAATTCTGGCGGAAGTTAAAGGAACATGTCGAGATGGTGTTTCTCTGCGTCTCTTACACTCTCATTGGATTACTGTAGTTTCACTTTTGAATATGAAAAATCTAAAAAAAAAACTTTAATTTTTCGATTTTGATATCAAAATCACCGAAATTATAAGACATTATCAATAGAGCGCGTTAAACCAATTGAATTTTGGCTAATTTTGGTGCTCTGTTGGTTAAATCGTCATAACTTGGCTCAAAATGCTCCGTTTGGCTCCATAATTTGCACAATCGTGCTCAAAGGTATCAGCAATGTGCTCCAGATTTTGTAGAACCATATCTGAAAAACTGAGAAATCTGGAAATTGTTTTCCAAAAGAAAAAACGAAAAGCGGTCTGGTTTATTTTATAGTTCCAGCTATTTTCTCATAAAGCACAGGTGTTAAAACTTTTGAAAAAAAATTTAAATTTTAGCAAACGTTAAAGGAACATGTCGAGATGGTGTTTCTCTGTTTCTCTGCGTCTCTTACTCTCTCCCTATACTTCAAGAACATTTCAATTTTGGTTACCAAAGGTTTTCAGGTACGCCAAACATGATGGTGATGTTCATTTTTCACCAAAAAAGAGCTGAACCTGAGTTTTCACCTATTTCAGGTCCAAAATTGACCGTTATCGTGCAAAATAAGCATTACCATGACGTTTGCCATACTCAAATACCCCTTGTCTAAAAATTTCATGAAAATCTGGGTCAATTTTCGACCTAAAAATAGGGGAAAACTCAGGTGCAGCTCTTTTTTGGTGAAAAATGAACATCACCATCATGTTTGGGGCACCCGAAAATCTTTGGTAACAAAATTTCAACATTTTTTTTTAGAAATTTAATATTTTCATCCGACTTCGACGGTCGTTTTAGGTGCTTTTTTTTTTTCAAATTTTACATTTTTTGCTGCAGAAAATTAACTTTAGTTTTCAAAAAAAAACCAATGGGAAATTGTGTTAAAATTATCCAAATACACTATTCCAAGTTTTCGAGATCCAGTTAATCGTTCTCTCGAGACTTTTTCCTCTGTCATTTGCACTGCTTAGCGCCCGATAAACCTGCAAAAAACGAATACAAATACGCTCTATTGACAAAAAGAATTTACTTACCTGTCTTTCAGATGCTTGAACCATTAAAACCATGGCAAAAACCAAGAAAATTGCGAGATAAATGCGCATTTTTTGATGGTTAGTACCTAGTTTTCCCTATTTTTATACTGAAATTCATTCCCACAACCTTTTGAATTATTCATTTATTCAAAACCCAATTTTTTAAAATTAATATTCATAAATTTCAACGAAAATTTTGTTCCGAAAGTGAAAAAATTCGAAAATAAAAAAAATTTTCATCAAATCTACAGTAATTTCTTAAAGACGCACAACGATTCGCCATAAACTTTTGCAACGAACGACATGCTCCTTGAAAACGTCTTTTCTTTTTTTTTCGAAATTTTTATTTTTTCCTTGTTTCCTCTCTCTTCTCCCCCATTTTTCTTCTGCAAAATGTTCTTCTCCTCCCTGCGTCTCTTTATAAACCGCCCATCTCTCGCATGCACCCAACATCTGGGTCTTGTAGCGCTTGTGTTTTATATTTGCAGAAAAAAATCTTTTTTTTCATAAAAATTCGTATTTAATTTTATTGATAAGAATTTGCCTACTAGGAGGGAAAAATGTTTTGCATATTTTATGCTAGCAAGTAGGGGAGGTGTAGAAAAATCGATAATTGTTTGTTTTTTGCATGCATGATGCAATTTTTAGTTTTTTTTTTTTAGGATTTTCGGACATTTTCAGTGAAAAATATGTGAGTTTGCAGATGTTTTTTAGCTGAAAATTCATGAGATTTTCCAAGAATTCAATTTTTCAGCAGCTGTCACTGAAAATGTCCACCAAAACAGCATTTTCTGCCGTCATTTGACTCAAAAAATCATGTGTTTCGTCGTTTTTTTGTTTTATTTAACCGGGGAAAACCTCGTGTGGCTGGCAGAAGGAAAATTCTTTTTATCTTTTCTATTTTAATTGCAGAACGAAAGTGACAAGAAGAACAAATATTTGATTTTTCGTTTTTTTTCACTCGTTCAATGAAGGTAACTTGAGATTTTCTTTGGCTTTTAGTTTAAAGAGTTCGAAAGTTCTTCTGGTGAGGGTTGTTTGATTATATATTATTGTTTGAACCTGGAAATTTGAAGAACTTTTTCAGTTTTCTTGAAATTTTAATCAAAGTTATCTAATTTTGCCATATTTTCAAAAATTTGTGAGCTTTCTTCGATTTTAACACAATTTTTAAATCTTTGAAATAATTTTTCAGTGTTTTCGGCAAGGATTTTGTGGTTTCAAAAGCCTTTTCTTGAAAATTTCCCGATTTATTCAACTTTTTAGTGAATTTTAATAGTTCTAGCTCAATTTTTCCAGTTTTTTGCGTTCTGAAACAAATTTTCAAGCTTTTAGACTATTTTTCAGTTTCAAATTTGAGTTTTCCGTGTTTGAACCGGTTTTTACTGTTCTTTCTAGATTTTTTTCAGTCACAAGGCAAATTTTCGATTTTATAGGTTCTCCAACAACTTTTCAGACACAGACATGAAATTTAAAATTGATTTTTCCTAAACTTTCAAGGTTTTTCGGCCATGTTCTTCTGTTTCGGTCTATTCTTCATTCAAAATGGATTTTTCTTGAGATTTTTTGTATTTTTCAGCTTCTAGTATACTTTTTCAGGGGTATACACGAAATTTGAGACAATTTCTCGATCTTCACATGATTTTAGAAGAATCCAGACAATTTTCGAATACATCACGAGTAGAATCATGCCAAAAATTCCAAAATTGAGCCAAAATCACTAATTTACAATCTGAAAATAGCGATTTCTTCAAATTTTCCAGATTTTCTAATATTTTTTTCAAATTACCCCACGATTTTCAGAGAATTTCTCGGTTTTAGAGCGATTTTCATGTTTTTCAGAGTCTAGATGCCCTTAATCCGATATTAAACATGAATTGGAACCTAAATTTCGAATTTTTGGTCTGAAAGTGGTTAAATACTCGATTTCTCACAAGTTTTACCCTGCTATTGTTATACAAATCGAACAATTCTCAGGTTTTCAATCAAATATCATAGTTTCTAACATTTTCAGGTTTTTTTCAAGTTATATCATCTTCTGAAAATCTACCAGGTTTCAAGAAAAAATGGCGAGAAGGATAATTTCCAAGGTTCCAGTTGAGATCCTATGCGATTCTCCATTTTCAGACACTATTTCACAACCCCTGCACCCAAAAAATGACATCATTCAATTCAATTCAGTAAACACACAGATACAAAGAGTGAAAATAGATCTCCAAGCGTTCTTTCCTCGTTTTGTTACTCGCCCGGTCACATTTTTGAATCACGTAGTTCACATGATCTATTATACTCCTCCTACTTCTCTCCATCTTATCATCGCTTTTCTTCTTTTTTTTATTCTACATTTCTTTCTAAATCCCATGACTTGCCAATACATCTTTTGAAATAGTGTACTCTGTGTTATTGTGCACTCGTATTTTGCAGTGTTTACTGGATATTTTCGTCAACATCATGTAAATCTTGTGTTTTTCGACTGAAAATAGAGTTAGAAGCTTAGTTTCTTGCTGAAATAGGGGCTAGAAGTGTTTTTCGGCTAAAATTAGAGCTAGGATCATATTTTTCGACTCAAAATGAAGCTAACAGCATTTTTAAAGCTGAAAATAGAACTATGATCATGTTTTAGCGGACAATAGAGTTATGATTGTGTTTTCTAGCTGAAAATATAGTTAGAAAATCAGCTTTTGGCTGAAATTGAGGTATTTCTTGAGCTAGTATCACGTTTTTGGCTTAATGTGAAGCTAAAAACTTTGTTTGGTTGAAAACAGAACTATAATCATATTTTTAAGCTGAAAATAATCTTTTTTGACGTAAATTGTGTCAAAAATGAGGCAGAATCTGAATTATGACTGAAAATGTGTGAAAAGCAGCTTTGTCCAGCTTTGATCACGTCAAAAATCGAATCTTCAGCTCAAAATGAAGGTAAATCCTGTTTTGTGGCTGAAAATTGAGCTATTTTTAGCAGGAACTAAGCCTAAAGGCTTGTTTTTTGCTGAAATAAGAATTTTTGAATAAAAATAAGTCTGAAATCATATTTTTGGCTGAAATTTAGCCTAAAAGCTTGTCATTCTGCTGGGATATGATTTGGAATATGAAATATAGCTGAAAATGAGTTCAAATCTCACTTTTCTTCTGAAATTCAGCATGGAAGTTGAATTTCAGGCAGAACTAGGTCCAGAATCTTTTTCTTCATCTGAGAATTCTTCTAAGATCTCGTTTTCAGCTCAAACAAGTCTTGAATCAAATTTTAATTGAAAAAAATCTCTAATAACCTTTTTCAGACGAAGCATTGATTCAGCACTTCATTTTTAGCTGAAACATCTTTTCCAGTTTAAAAAAAAGCTCAAAGTTTTCATCTTTATGTCTGAAAATAGGACTAAAATCATTGTTTCTTCGCGAAAATGTATAGTTTTTACGTTTTCTTCATCTTATTCTTTCTCACAAAACCCTTCCAAACCTCCCCAAAATATGTTCTTTTTTTCAGATAGAAATGTATCGAGTATTATTGAGCGGTGCGGCTGGAAGTGGCAAAGGAACAATTGCTCGAATGTTGGTCAGAGAATTCGAACCGATGGGTTTTCAGTATTTCGCAGCCGGCGATTTTATTCGTGATCATATTGCTAGAGGAACAGGTGAGCGATTTTCTTTTTAAAAAAAAAAAACTAAATTTTTGATGATTTTTGGCACCAAAAATGCCTAAAAACACGCCGAATATCTGGTTTTGTGATTAAAATACACAGGAAACGTGAAAATACACATTAGGTGTTAAAAATAGTATTTTTCAAAAAAATTAGGCTCTAAAATAGGTCAGGAACAGGTTAAATTTCTCTTCTGAACCTGTTTTGATGTAAAAATCACTTTAAAAGCATTATAGTACACCAGGATAAGCTAAAAATCGATTTTTGAAGCTCAAGTGAACGTTTCGAACCAATTTCGGCTCTAAATCGCTAAAAATATCTGGTTTCGTGGTAAAAATGGTTCAGAGCATGCGTGAAGAGCCAGAAATTCTAATTTTCAAAGATTCCTGGCGTTAAAATAGGTCAAAAACAAGTAAAATTCGCTTCCTGAACCTGTTTTTGTTCTGTTTTAGCGTGAAAATCACTTGGAAAACGTCAAAATGCTCACAGAAAGCCAGAAATTGACATCTGGAGCATATTTTTGAGCGCAAATCACCCGTAATATGATTTTTGACTCTGAAACAAGATTTTATTGCTCAAAAAAAGTTTTAATGGTCCTAAAATACTTGGAAATTCGCGAAACCCCTAATTTTCGGAGCGAAAAGAACCAAAAACCGATAAAGAAAGTTCCGACGTTAATATTTGCTTGAAAACAGTTTTCAGAGAGCTAAAAAATGACATTTTTAAAGCCTCTTGAGCACAAATAATGCTCGAAACAGTTCAATCGTGCTCAAAATTACCAATTTCGCGATTTCAAACGTTTTTTGGAGTTCAATAATCACCAAAATTATTATTCTTAACCCAAAAATGTTTTTTATTTGCTCCAAAGTTTGCTCAGTAGCTATTTCTGTGTGGCTAAACCTTCAAAAAATGCTCACTTTACACTCTTATCCCCTCAATATTATAACCTATAAACAAATAGTTTGTGTAAACAAAAGTCACGTTTCTTTTTTTTAAATCCCAAGCGTTTTTTTTTGTTCAGAATTCGGAATTCGCGCACAATCTTTTCTGAACAAAGGAGAACATGTGCCGGAATCATTGTTGAATGGCGCAATTTTGGCGGAAATGCTCAAAACTGGACCAAGAGTGGTGTTAGATGGTGAGTGGATTTTGTTTTATGAAAAAAAACATGCGAAAATTAAAATATCAATTCACTTGATGTCGAAAAATGTAGAGAAATGTCGAAAAAATTCCAGAACGGTTTAAAAATGTAGTGAAATCTCTAAAAATGACGAAAAGTTTTTAAAAATGTGAAGAATTCTCTTAAAATTCAAGGAGATGTCTTAAAATGGGACTGAATGTTTTGAAATGTAAGGAAATTCTCTAAAAATGTAGAAAAACTTTAATAAAACAGGAAAACATTTAAAGAATATCATAAAAAAGTCAAAAAAGGTGTAAAATTATAGATAAATTTGAAGAAAAATTAGAGAAAATTCTAGAAGATTGTCGAAATGCCCTGAAATAAGGGGAAATTTTCTATAAATGAAGAAAAATGTTTAAAAAAAAAGTTCGTAGAAATGTTGAAAATGTGTAGATTTATCGCAAAAGTTGGAAAAACGTGGAGATTTCTCTGAAAGTTTGAAGAGATTTCCAGAAATGTAAAGTAATTCTTTAAAAATAGAGAATAGTTTTGAAAATGTCGGAAATATCTAGATTCTAGAAATGTACAATAAAGTTCAAAACATGTAGAGAAGTTCTCGAAAGTATACAAAAATAGTAGAGAAATGTCGTATAATGTAAAAAATGTAGAAAATTGTTCTAAAAAAAAAGTTTCTTTGCATTTCTCGTTATTTTTCGACATTAATGAGAGTGAATTGATAGTATTTATGTTTCAGATCAGATTTTCTGTATTCTAATGAGTAATTTTTTTTTTTCATTTTCAGGTTATCCACGAAATTTGAGTCAGTTGAAAATGGTGGAAGAACAAGCGCCTTTGAATCTCGTTGTTGAATTGAAGGTAAGAATTCTTGAGTGGAATTTCTGAAAAGTTAAAATCTGAAATTCTCAGGTGCCCCGCAAAGTATTGATTGATCGATTGTCAAAGCAGTTAGTTCATCCGGCTTCGGGTAGAGCATATAATTTGGAAGTGAACCCGCCAAAAGAAGAGGGAAAAGACGATATCACTGGAGAACCATTATTCAAGAGAAGTGTTGATCAACTCGAAGTTGCAAGAAGAAGATTGGAAGTGTATGATAAGACTGAAAATAAGGTTTTGGACTATTATAAGTGAGTTTTATCTTCTTCCAAAATTTGTCACAAAACCTCATTTTTCAAAAATCATTCAGAAAACAAAACAAATGTCTGACATTGTCTGGAGAATCGTCGAAAATTGTGTTCGAAGCAGTCGCCGATGTGATGCGACGAGATTTGACCGCAACGCCGAGCCGCACCGCATTCGCCTAAATGAGATTTTTTTTGTCTGGAAACAAATCTCGAAAGCTTTAATAGATTCCCCCCCATAAGTTTTGCGTCGGTGTTTTTGTCTCCGGTTTGATTCGGGTATTTTTGCGTGTATATGACAGTTTTTTCTTTTTTTTCTTTTTCTTCTTCTTTTTCATAAAATGATTTTTCTCATTACAGAAGTTTTCAAAGATGGGATATTGATAAGCTACCGTCCCTTCCGAGTTTGTGGTACGGTAGTTATTAGTTACAGTACTCTGACAATATGGGTCATTCGTAAACACTGTTCAGGGGTACTTTAGTTTACTAGATTTATCCACTAATTTATGATTATGTATAAGTTTGGACTTTGATCAATGTTCTGAACTTCATTTTTTGCTAATAACAGTCCCAAATCAACAAATTTCAGCCCAAGCCTACTTATAGGGTAATAAAGTTTAAAAAAAAAGTTTATTTTCATTAAAAATCTGAAAATGAAGCTGTAATTCACGAAAATAGGAGAAAAATATGAAAAAAATGGTTATTTGACATCAGAAAATTTTTCATTTTGGTCCAGAATTACATGAATTTCAGCCTAGACTGGGTTTTTAGGGTATCTGATAATGAAAAATAACTCTAGAGTATTTATTTTCATTGAAAATCTGAGAATGAAGCTGTAATTTTCAGAACTAGCAGCAACAACATTAAAAAAGGAAAAAGTTTTTACTAAAACAACTTTTCGCAGAAAAATGAGAAATAATCTGAAAATGCAGCTGTAATTCACGAAAATAGGAGAAGAATATGAAAAAATGGTTATTTGACATCAGAAAAATCTTTAAAAATAATGAAATGTTTCATTTTTGGTGCAGAATTACATGAATCTCAGCCTAGACTGGGTTTTTAGGGTATCTGAATATGAAAAATAATTCTAGAATTTTTATTTTCATCAAAAATCGGATAATGAAGCTGTAATTCACAAAAATAGAAGAAGAAAATGATAAAAATGGTTATTTTACATCAGAAAATTGTTTATAAATGATGAAATGTTTCATTTTTGGTGCAGAATTACATGAATCTCAGCCTAGACTGGGTTTTTAGGGTATCTGAATATGAAAAATAATTCTAGAATGTTTATTTTCATCAAAAATCGGATAATGAAGCTGTAATTCACAAAAATAGGAGAAGAAAATGATAAAAATGGTTATTTTACATCAGAAAATTGTTTAAAAATGATGAAATGTTTCATTTTGGTCCAAAATTACTGTTCTAGAATTTTTTTAGCTTGAAAATTTAACCTATTTTCATTGAAAATAAACTAAAATTCCATTTTCAGAGCGAATATTTGAAGATTTTCGAGTTTTTAATGACGAAATCTTGTAATTCGTTATAATACGAGTTACCTTTGTTCTCCTAATTAATAAATTTTTGTGAGAAATATGTACTTTTTTTTTGTTTGTCTCCCCTCCAAGTTCTATTTACAGTACACCAGTAATTGATATAATATTACTGTGAGAATGAAAATATGTTATTGTTATTGATGAAAATATTCATAATTTTTGTGAGAAATGAAGGGAAGAGTACGGTACACTGCTCTCCTATATTCTAGGCACTTTTTTGAAGGAAAATTTGGAGATTTTTGGGGAAAAATATGTCAATTTATAGGTTTTGGGGTTAGACTTTCGAAAAAAAATGGTTGATATTTTGGTACCAAAGGTTTTCGGGTACGCCAAACATGATGGTGATGTTCATTTTGCACCAAATTGAGCTGCACCTGAGTTTTCCTCTATTTTAGGTCCAAAATTGAGTTACCTAGATTTCGATAAAAGGTTCAGAAAAAGGGTATTTGAGGACGTTATGGTGATGTTTATTTTGAACCAAAATAGGGTTTTACTTTATTTCGTATCCGTTTTAAGTCAAAAACTGACTGACATCGACTTTTCTGAAATGTTTTTTGTTGAATTTCTGACCAAAAAAAAAGTTAATTTTGAGCTTGAACAAGTACAAACTCGAGTGTAACTTTATTTTGGTGCAAAACAAATATCACCATGACGTTAGCCATACTCAAATACTTTTTGCCTGAAAATTTCAGACAATTTTGGATCTAAAATATATGAGAACTAAGGTGCAGCTCTTTTTTTTGGTGAAAAATGAACATCACCATCATGTTTGGCGTATCCGAAAACCTTTGGTATCAAAAATTCAACACCTTTTCTTTTAATTTCACCCGGTTGCGAAATGTCCCGGAGCCAAAAATCAATGGGTTAACATATTTTTCATGTCAGAAACCCTGTAACTTTTGGGACGAGTTTTTTTCCACTTTTTATTGGAAAATCGCACGATTAAAGTACTTCCAGACATTTCGAGATTCTTTTAAAGATATTTTGGCAGAAAAAAACATCATTTTGGGATGAAAAATGGTGGCCCCTTTCATAATTGTCCCCGTAAACTTCAATTTCAAATCTTTGTTTTTGTTATTCCTTATTCTCCGCCTAACCCTTTGTTTCTTACAGTATACCCGAATTAAGTGAAAATAATATTCTTGGACAACAAATGCATAATTTTTGTGCGAAAGCTCCTCCCATCTCCATATTTTCTTCTCTCATATCCATTTTTGGGTGGTACTTTTTTTTTTGCATGAGCACTTTATTTTGAAAATATGCAAAAAACGCACAAAAAGTTGTGCTCTTTTGTTTCATATTTTCAAAGAATCCTTAAAAAATCATAGATTTTACAGATAGATTTTACGAATCATGGTTAGGGAGCTACTGCTTTCGGTGATAATTCTGCTTCTTGGATTATTTGGCTTCTTCGAAATGGCAAGTTCGAGAATCGATCATCGCGGAGCATTTCTTGCCAATCAGACATGGCTCAGCGAGGGACAATTGGAAACACTTCAAAACGCGAAGAATCCGGCTGATTTTGCGGAGCATATCAATCAATATATGACTTCAAATCGAAATGTGAGTCTTTTTGCGGGGTATTTTTCAAGAAATCTACGTCGCGCGATAGATTTAGACGCTCATCAACATCCCGTTGTTATTTTTCGTTTTGGATTTACACGAAACACAAATCTTGAAACTTTTAGATAACTAGTTTTTCAGTAAAATTAAGATTTTCGGCACTTTCAAACCATTTTTTTTTCTGTTTTTTGTCAAAAATTTTCAGATTTCTGTTGAGAACAAATATTCTGGGTGTTTTTGATACTTGAAATCGTTTCTAAACAGGGTTTTCACTTGATTTAGTGCCTAAAATGTGCATTAGGGTCCTAGATTTACAAAATTGAACGACAGGATCAGGGTTCAAAAATCTCAAAATCCCATAATCGATTTTTGGGGAACAAAAACTGTTTCAAAGGCTCCGGGACATTTCGAAACCGGTTGAATTTGATGAAAAAAATGGTTGAGATTTTGGTACCAAAGGTTTTCGGGTACGCCAACCATGATGGCCAAGTGTTCCCTATTTTAGGTCCAAAATTGAGTGACCCAGATTTCGATGAAATTTTCAGAAAAAGTATAATTGAGTATGGCGAACGTCATGGTGATATTCAATTTGAACCAAAATTGAGTTTCACTCGAGTTTGTACCTGTTTCAAGTCAAAAAGTAACCTGTTTTGGTCCGAAATTCAACAAAAAAAATTTCAGAAAAGTCTATGTAAGCCAGTTATAGACTTAAAACAGGTACAAACTCGAGTGAAACTCTATTTTGGATCAAAATGAACATCCCCATGACGTTTGTCATACTCAAATACTCCTTTTTCTGAAAAGTTAATCAAAATCTGGTTCACTCAATTTTGGACCTGAAATAGTGGAAAACTCAGGTGCAGCTCTTTTTTTTTGGTTAAAAATAAACATTGCCATAATGTTTGGTGTACCAAAATCTCAACCATTTTTTAAAATTATGTTTAACCGGTTTCGAAATGCCCCGGAGCCATTTTACATAAGTTACTTCACCTGATGAGAACCAGAAAAATGAAAAAAGGTACCATTTTTTGCAATTTTTTTTGGGACAGAATCAGAGGTCCCGAAAGTTCCGAGCTGGTTTCAAAAACAAACTCTAAATCGATATTTCAGGGTATGGCTGCTCATGAAGAAATATTCGAAGGATGTTTATCATATCTCGAGCCGAAAATTGGCAATGAAATGAACGGAATCAAATGGTTCTTCGAAAAACAATCCGAACAATCACCTTTTGAAAAAGTTGACATCAAGTCAGCGATGAGAGTACGATTAAGTGAATATCAAGATAGTATCGAGGATGCTTGGGAACTGGAAGGCTACAAGTTCTGTCGAAATGTTCTCGAAAACCGCCAACCAAAAACGCTTTATCAATTTTTGGACTGGATGGACCCGTTTGGGGTAGGGTTTTTTTGAAAGTGTTTTTCTCAAAAATGTTTTTTTTTTAGATAAGTACCTCGGCTCAGCTTTATGAGGATAATAATTATGTGGGATTGGTGGAATATATTGGGAGAAATATTGTTGATTTGATTCTTGATGAGCGATTTGATGATTTGAAAAATGTGACTCTTCGAATTGCGGACGCTTGTGATTATGGTATCAGATATTTTATCGATTCGAAAAGCTATGCGAAATACAAAAAAGCAAAAGATTTGAAGTATTTCAATGCGGCTTATGAATTTGTAGAATATACTGTCAATAAGCTCCCAAATCATCAAAATGAGGTATATTTAACGGAAATTAAGGGGATTTGCAGAAAAAAAAATATTTTTTAGTTGAAAGCAGCTTTTCGAATGTGCCAAAAACTTGATGAAATAAGCCCAAATGAGCCAAGAAACAGAATTCTAGAGGTAAGAAAATTTTAGTTTAAGAAGTTCCCAAAAAAAATGGCTCCAGGACATTTCGAAACCGGTTGAACTTAACTTTAAAAAAATGGTTGATATTTTGGTACCAAAGGTTTTTGGGTACGCCAAACATTATGGTGATGTTTATTTTTCATCAAAAAGAGCTGCACCTGAGTTTTCCCCCATTTTTAGGTCCAAAATTGAGTGACCCAGATTTCGATGAAATTTTAAGACAAAGGGTATTTAAGGTTGGCGAACGTCGTGGTGATGTTCATTTTGAACCAAAATAGGGTTAAACTCGAGTTTGTACCTGTTTCAAGCCCAAAATTGATTTGTTTTGGTCCGAAATTCAACAAAAACATTTCAGAACAGTCTGTGTCAGTCAGTTATACACTTGAAACAGGTACAAACTAGAATGAAACTCTATTTTGGTTCAAAATAAATATAACATATTTCATCGAAATCTGGGTTACTCAATTTTGGACCTAAAATAGAGGAAAACTCAGGTGCAGCTCTTTTTGATGAAAAATAAACATCACCATTATGTTTGGTGTACCCGAAAACTTTTGGTGCCAAAATCTCAACCATTTTTTAAATCAACTCGGATAATTTCCCGCAACTTTTGCGGCTTAGCCCGCAACATTTGCGGGCATCCCCGCAACTTTTGCGGCCACTCAGCCCGCAACCATTGCGGGGCGGATGCGGTAAATTACCCGAGAAGTTCAACCGGTTTCAAAATGTCTCACAGTTGTCAGAGCAGAAAAACACATTTTTTTAGATGGAAATTCTAGTGGATTTCGTTTTCTCCAAATGCACGGCCCAGCTAATGGAACGAAAAGTGATTTCGAAACTTGAACGGGATTATGAAAAATATATGGATATAGTTATCGATTTTTACAAGAAAAAAATGCTGGCCGAAACAGTTCACTGTGCTAAAGAGAACTTGGGGATTTGTGAGAAGTTTTTGAAGAGACGACTGGAACGAAGTGCTCATACATGTTATCGCGAGACACAATACAATTATACCAATTTTTTGAGAGAAAATTTGGTGGGTTTTAAATAATTACAGGGGGACGAGAAATATATCATTCGATAGATTTTTGAACGCTGATCAACATTCTGTTTTCAATTTTTGTCAAACGCAATTCTCGATGCGCTAATTTCAGCCCCAAAGTTTTCAGCTAGAAAGTGAGAAAACCTGCGATTTTGAGAGCTAGACTAACAAAAGGGTAATTAAATCAAAGAACACTGGAATATTTATTCTCTTCAAAACCTCGAAATTAGGCTGAAAATTTCAAAACATGAAAATCCTTTGCAAAAAAAAAACAGAAAAATCGGAATGAAAACAAGACCACGTTATATTCCCACGTGTTTTGTTATTATTTTTGTCTGTCAGTTTTTCATTTCTTTTTGTCGTAGAAAAAAAATGCAAAGTTGCTGAAAGTGCTGTAATTTCTCATTTTTATGCAAAACAAACTGTCTAGATGTTTTCAGGACAAAAAGTTAGCCTATAGTATAGTATACCATCCCATTTTTGTTAGTTTTTGATGATTTTTCGAGCATTTTTTGTATTTTCAGTGTAAATTTCGAGGCTGAAAATTGCGTATTGAGGATTGCGTTTGGCGAAAACTGATAATAGATTCATTTTCAGCGTGTCAAGATCTACAAAATGATAAATATTTTCCTGAAACCATTCCCCTGTTAGAATATGTATTTTTTATACAAAAATACGGTTTTTTGATTTTCAGTGTGAAAAAAATGAGGGCGCAAAGAAGTTAATGGGTTACGCATTTGGTAAAACATATAGTTCGACGCTCCAAACAATGGAGGAATTTTGCCAACATTCATTAGACGTAAGGATTTTTCTTTCAAAAATTCAGAAAAACCAACAAAAATATTATTTTCAGCTAATGTGCCGGGATCAATATGGGACCAATCTACAGAAGAACATCCGATTGAAAAACAAGCCAACGTTCGATTTTGTTTTTTACGAAAGACTTGAGAAATTCGACAGAACTCGACTTTGGTTTGATTTTGAAGAATCTGAAGACTTGTTGAATGATGAGCCATTTGAAACTCTAGAATCAAATTAATTGTCTTTTATTTGTTAATTATATATATTTTTTCAAACTCAAACAATCACAATAAACTATTTAACCCCTCCAAAACCTGCGAAAAAAAAGTTTTTCAAGAAAAAAAAATTGAAATGCGAAAAATGACTGTAAAAAATACCAAAGTTTCTCTTCTCTTCGAGACCTTGCGCATTCCCGCAGTCGTGTAGTCCTCTCGGACAACATTTTTTATTTTCTTTTTTTGGGTTTTTGTAATTTTCGAAGTAAAAAATGAGAATTTCTGTTGTTTTTTAAGCAAATAAAATGATATAGATCAGCTGAAATAGCTTGGAAGTCGATTTTTCGATGTTTCAGTGAATTTTCAGCGTTAATAGGCCATATTTTTGGTCTACTTGTTTTTGCGGGAAGTTTTAATTTTTTCTGAAAAACAAAGAATTTCTCTTCATAAATTGTTTTTCAGATTCTTTCACGCAAAAATAGAAAATTTTTGCAGGTTCTTTTCAAAATCCAAATCTAATCATGGTTTTGACCGAAAATCGATCATCGCGAAGATTTCTTGCCAATCAGACCTGGCACACAGAGGAACAACTGACAACTCTTCGAGAAATTAAGAACCCTGTTGATTTTTGGAAGCGGATCAACTTTATGGATAAATCTCAAGATGTGAGTTCGTTTTGTGTAACCATTAAATTCATTCGAATGGCTCCGGGACATTTCGAAACCGGTTGAACATAATGAAAAAAACGGTTGAGATTTCGGTACCAAAGGTTTTCGGGTACGCCAAACACGATTGTGATGTTCATTTTTCACCAAAAAAGAGCTGCACCTGAGTTTTCCCCTATTTTAGGTCCAAAACTGAGTGACCAGGATTTCAAGGAAATCCTGAGACAATGGGTAATTGAGTATGGCAAACGTTATGGGGATGTTCAATTTGAACCAAAATAGAGTTTCACTCGAGTTTGTACTTGATATAAGACCAAAAATGACTGACCTATTTAACCCCCTACAATGTGCCAAAAAATCTGCGAAAAAAAAGTTTTTCAAAAAAAAAATTCAAATTCAAAAAGTGACTGTAAAAATTACCAAATCTTCTCTTCGTTTCGAGATCTTGCGCAATACTCGATTTTTGTAGTCCTCTCGGACAACATTTTTTATTTTCTTTTTTTCTTTAGGTTTTCGTAATTTCCGAAGTAAAAAACGAAAATTTCTGTGATTTTTTAGCAATTAAATGCTGAAATAGCTTGGAAGTCGATTTTCAGTAGATTTTCAACGTTGAAATAGGCCATAAATGATTTCAAATTTAAATATATTCATATTTTATTCAAAATCATTGTCAGATACTCACAATAAACAATTTAACAACCTCCAAAAGTTGGTTGTAGATTTCCATAAAAGTTGAGGTTTCAATAGCGAACAAATTTTGAATCTAAAAAAAACTGGCGAATATTGTTTAAAAAGAAACTTCTGTGAATCTCACATAGACTAGCAAATATTCGACGACATCGGTTTCGATTCCAACAATTTTGGGGAGCACTGTGGATGTGGATGTTTGAGCAAAAACGAAGGAGAATAAAAGGAACAGGGGGAGAGATTTGAACATGGTTTCTAATCGAAATACAGTACACAGGTGGTATAAATAGGGGAAGAATTTTAGAATGATAAAAAAAAATAATTTGCATAATTAATTATGCCATTGTTATGTTAACAAGGACTTTGTGAAAAACGGAATTTTAAATTGAAAAAAAAGTCTGCAAACACCGAACACAACGACAAACTGTAGTGTTTATTGGATTTTGTGCAGTTGTGCGTCGATTGTGGTGTTTGGTGTTTGCGAGCGCGGCTGCAAGTTTTGTGGTTCGCATTAGAGCACACCTGGGCTAGAAATTAAAATTTTTGACAGTTTTTGCGATTTTCTCACTTTTTAAATTTTTTTTTGCAAAAAATTACTAAAAACGACATGAAAACAGATTTTTGGAACTAGAATTATGAATTTTTATAGGCTAGATTAGAGCACACTTGCTCACATGGCCTAGAGATTCGAAAGTTTTTAGGTCTGCGTTTTTTTTTTCATATTTTTTATTGTTTTACCTGAGAAAATTAGAAATGATGAAATTAAAGAATTTTTAATCCTGAAATGGGGGGGGGGGG